>WWET01000594.1:562415-572537 GCA_011038615.1 Limnodynastes dumerilii
TGTGAGTGAGAAGAGTATCATTGTGTGTGTCAGGTTCCTATAAGGTGTCAGGATGTCTCTGTCTATTTCTCCATGGAGGAGTGGGACTATATAGAAGGACACCAGGATCTCTACAAGGACGTCCTAATGGATGATCACCAGACTATACCATCAGTAGGTAAGAGGAGTCTATAATGTTTGTATTGTGCCATACTCTGTATAATAATTGCAAATGAACAAATTATTAGATAATTGTGTTGTTCCGACAGATAATTTACAGAATAAAAATACCAGAGAGAGATCTCCCTGTCATCTATATGTAAATGGATATAAAGAGGAAGATCATTGTGTACTACAGGAGTACCAGGTAGATAGCATTAGCAGAATAGCACAATATACAGTGCATCCGGAAAGTATTCACAGTGCTTCACTATTTCCACATATTGTTATGTTACAGCCTTACTCCAAAATGAAATAAATTAATTTTTTCCCTCAAAATTCTACACACAATACCCCATAATGACAGCATGAAAAAGTTTTTGGGATATTTTTGCAAATGTATTAAAAATCAAAAAACCAAGAACCCACATGCACATAAGTGTTCACAGCCTTTGCCATGAAGCTCAAAATTGAGATGTTCCTACAGCCTAATTGGAGTTCACCTGTGGTAAATTCTGTTGGTTGGACATGATTTGGAAAGGCGAACACCTGTCTGTATAAGGTCCCACACTTGACAGTGCGTGTCCGAGCACAAACCAAGCATGAAGTCAAAGGAATTGTCTGTAGACCTCCGAGATAGGATTGTCTCGAGGCACAAATCTGGGGAAGGGTACAGAAAAATATCACCAGTGTGCCACGGGATGTTGCCAGGTGTGCCGTGGTGCAATTCCTCCAACAGGAGAAAAAGCACTGGAAGACCTTGCAGATACATGAATGTGGAATACTGGAGTGCTAAAGACACACGATTGGTTATACTGGGGAAGCTGCAGACACATGAATGTGAACTACTAGAGAGGCTGGAGACACATTATGGGGGCTACTGGGGAGGCTGCAGACACATGATGGGGGGCTAACAGGTAAATTAGTTATAAGAAAAAAGTTATTAGCTGCGATTTTTTTTTAAATTTATCAAATAAAAGATAATGTAATATCTGTGTATGTACTGTGTATCTGTGTATGTAAGGGAAGGGCTTAGGTGTGCCGCGGAAACCTGGAAAGGGCTTAGGTGTGCCATGGAATTCTGGGAAGGGCTTAGGTGTGCCGAGGGTGAGAAAAGGTTGAGGAGCACTGGTCTAAACGGAGCGATTGGTAGAGAAGGGCCCTAGTCAGGGAGGTGATCAAGAACCCGATGGTCACTGTCAGAGCTACAGCATTCCTCTGTGGAGAGAGGAGAACCTTCCAGAAGGACAACCATCTCTGCAACAATCCACCAATCAGGCCTGTAGGGTAGAGTGGCCAGATGGAAGCTACTCCTTAGTAAAAGCACATGGCAGCCCACCTGGAGTTTGCCAAATGCACCTAAAGTACTCTCAGACCATGAGAAACACAATTCTCTGGTCTGATGTGACAAAGATTGAACTCTTTGGTGTGAATGCCAGGCATTATATTTGGAGGAAACCAGGCACCGCTCATCACCAGGCCAATACCATCCCTACAGTGAAGCATGGTGGTGGCAGCATCATGCTGTGAGGATGTTTTTCAGCAGCAGCAACTAGAAGACTAGTCGGGATAGAGGGAGAGATGAATGCAGCAATGTACAGGGACATCCTGGATGAACACATGCTCCAAAGCGCACTTGACCTCAGACTGGGGCGACGGTTCATCTTTCAGGAGGACAACGACCCTAAGCACATAGCCAAGATATCAAAGGAGTGGCTTGAGGAGAACTCTGTGAATGTCCTTGAGTGGCCCAGCCAGAGCCCAGACTTGAATCCGATTGAACATCTCTGGAGAAATATCAAAAAATGGCTGTGCACCGACGCTTCCCATCCAACCTGATGGAGCTTGAGAGGTGCTGCAAAGAGGAATGGGTGAAAATGGCCAAGTATAGATGTGCCAAGCTTGTGACATCATATTCAAAAAGTCTTAAGGCTGTAATTGCTGCCAAAGGTGCATCAACAAATTATTGAGCAAAGACTGTGAATTTTAATGTACATGAGAGTTCTTGTTTTTTTTTTTTGTTTAAACTGTGTTTATTGATGGGTAAAGCATACATCGGTACAGAAATAGTAATACATTTGGAACATAGATGACTGAATACCAATGCAATGAAAATAAGAACACAGAATAGATAGAGGGGAATGGTGAAAGGTTGCACCTTGCATGTGTTAAAGTAACTTCCAAATCCGGCTTACAGCTTCGGACAAGTAACAATAAGTTGTTAACTGCTAGGGGTCGTTTGGTATTATTACTAAGGGCTGTCTAGGCTAATTCTCTGTGACTTGTATTCATCAGAGTCCTTTAAAGCTAACCAGAGCTCCAGGTATTTATAAAGACTTCATATTGGTGAGCCTCAGTAGATTCAATGTCATCCATGGTCATGTAAAAGTCAATTTTACGGAACCAATCAAGAATAGTAGGGGGATGGGTTGATCTCCATCTGACAGGGATGACACCTTTGGCCACGTTGTTGTGGCAGAAAAGCAATTTTTTATAGGTGGAGGTAGCTACTGCAATCCAATTGAGGATCCAAAAGAAGGGTGTGTCTGGGACTGTTTTTCCTAAAAAAAATGACTAGTGATCAAAATTTGTGGATAGAGGGGCAGGACCACGAGATGTGCAAGAGAGACCCCACTCAGCCGTGGCAGCGCCAACGCTGATCAGACACATCTGGAAAGCATTTATGTAATACTTCTGGACTTCTGTACCATCTAGAGATGAGTTTATAGTTCCTTTCCAGGACCTCTATACTCTGAGAGCTTGATGTTGAGGATTTGAAAATCTTGGACCACTGGGTCTCGTCTATCGATTGGTCCAAGTCCTGCTCCCACGCCCGAAAGGAAAGGGGGTGGAGAGGTAAATAGGTCGGAGATTTTCAAATAGGGTTAGAGGCTTTAGGGGGGTTGCTTTTGATCTTCGGCTGTACAGAAAGTGTCTGACTTGAACATAATGCCAGAATTCAGCATCCGGGAGCTGAAACAAATCTTGAAGTTCTCCGAACGCCTTTACTTCCCGTGTCTGTACCAGCTGGCCGAAGCGGAAGACACCTTTTTGAAACCATATTCGAAAGGCAGACATGTCTACTCCTGAGGAAAAAAGTTCAAGGTTGTGAATACTTATGTACATGTAAGTTCTTGGTTTTTTGATTTTTAATAAATTAGCAAAAATCTCCCAAAAACTTTTTCACATTGGCATTATGGGGTATTCTGTGTAGAATTTTGAGGGAAAATATGAATTTATTCCATATTGGAATAAAGCTGTAACATAACAAAATGTGGAAAAGTGAAGTGCTGTGAATACTTTCCAGATGCACTGTGGTATTGTTTCATTTATTCAAACATAATTCATTTGTTCTTTTTTATTGTTTGTGGGATATTGAGGGAGAAGATCTGATTGATGTTAAAGTTGAAGTTGTAGAGGTAGAAGAAGAGAAGTGTGTGAGCGGGGATCAGCAGTGTCTGGAGGAGAGAATCCCTGCACATATCAGCACAGGTGAGTAATATTCACTAACTATAGATACAAATTATATTCTGCAATTATTCACACACTAAAACAATATATTCAACACAATAGGTATTTTTAAGCATTACATATAGATTCTTAAATGCTGTTTACATGCATGCCATGCGAATAATATAGTAGTGTACCACATCACCATATAAGATGATTTTCTATGCAGGTGTTTTCTTATCCCCTGTTTTCACCTGTATCCTCTCACTATACTGTCTTATGTTCCTCACACGTCTCACTATAGGGACTGAGCATCTTGTTAATTATGCCATTTCACTAAAATATGCCATTTTAATCTGTCTGTCCTTTGAACGCAACACTGGAGATCATATTTATTTTCAATTATTGTTGCAATAAAGTAAGTTATTTGTAACATGTAGTTGCTCACCACTAGATTGTAATTACACATCATTGATAACAACAAACATTTTTTCCATTATTTGAATTTTATCTTTGCATTTGCAGTGGAAAACAGCCACAGAAATACCTTGGAGGAAAATGTATTTTCATCTTCAGATTGTAAAATAGAAATCTCTCAGCAAGATTTTTCAGAAGCACACGCAATTACTGTAACCGTACCTCTAGTATGTCCCGGGACAGATATATCACCTGATTATTGCACTTATGATGGGTGTTTAGCTGACAAAACAGATTTTCTGACACATAGAAGGGCTGATGTGGTTGATAAAGTATTGTCATGTTCTGAGTGTGGGAAATGTTTTAGACGGAAAACAGATCTTTATAGACATCAGAGAATTCATACGGGTGAGAAACCTTATCCATGTACTGAGTGTGGGAAATGTTTTACACAGAAATCACATCTTAGTATACATTATAGAAATCATACAGGAGAGAAATCTTTTTCATGCTCTGAGTGTGGGAAATGTTTTACACGGAAATCTTATCTTCATAGACATCAGAGACTTCATACAGGTGAGAAACCTTATCCATGTACTGAGTGCGGGATATGTTTTACACAGAAATCACAACTTAGTATACATTATAGAAATCATACAGGAGAGAAATCTTTTTCATGTTCTGAATGTGGAAAATGTTTTACACAGAAATCAGATCTTCGTAGACATCAGAGAATTCATACAGATGAGAAACCTTATCCATGTACTGAGTGCGGGATATGTTTTACACAGAAATCACAACTTAGTATACATTATAGAAATCATACAGGAGAAAAATCTTTTTCATGTTCTGAGTGTGGGAAGTGTTTTATATGGAAATCACATCTTCATATACATCAGAGAATTCATACGGGTGAGAAACCTTTTCCATGTACTGAGTGTGGGAAATGTTTTACACAACTATCAGGTCTTCTTAGTCATCAAGTGATTCACTCAGACAAGAAACCTTTTCGATGTTCTGAGTGTGGAAAATGTTTTGCACGAAAATCACAACTTGGTAAACATCAGAGAATTCATACGGGTGAGAAACTTTTTCCATGTTCTGATGTTCTAAGTGTGGGAAATGTTTTACACTGAAATCAAAACTTACTGTACATCAGAGAACTCATACCGGTGAGAGGCCTTATCCATGTGGGAAATAATTTATAAACAAATCAAATCTTATTGTACATCAAAGAATTCATAGGGGTAAGAGACTGTTTCCATTTTCTGAATGTGGGAAATGATTTACACATCAATCAGCTCTTCGTGAACATCAAGGGATTCACACAGGCAAGAAACCTTTTCCATTCTCTGAATGTAGGAAATGACTTTAGACTGAAATCAGATGTTCGTAAACATCATAGAGTTCATACGGGTAAGAAACCTTTTTCATGTTCTGAGTGTGGGAAATGCTTTAATAACAAATCAAATGTTATTGAACATCAGAGAATTCATACAGGAGAGAAGCCTTTTCCATGTCCTTAGTGTGAGAAATGGTTTAATCAGAAATCCGGTCTTGCTAAACATCTGTAATTTCATGCAGGTGAATAACCTCTGTCATATTTTGTGTGCAATATTGTTCACACGAAAGTCAGAATTCACAAAGATGGAAAACCCTTTATATGTACAGGATGTTCCCCATCCCAATATGTAATTAAAAATATGTATTACGATTACTTTACTATTAAAAAGGTCTTAGACATACTCAATAATGTCTTAGAACCGGATGGAGATCTACAGAGCGGCACATCCTCTCCACTCACCAAAACTCCATAAATTGAGCGGGGGGAACATTTAAATTTTACATTAGGGGTTGGGTTTTACCTTTCCATGTGGACCAGCGGTGTTACAGACCACTGATCTGCACTAGCGACTTAAGGCTGCCTTATGGCAGTGTGACACAGCTAAAGTTCATATGAGAGAGGGGAGTTCATTCACCTCTTCCGTGTGGACTGCCAGAACTCCATGCGTGTGGTGAAGGTCAGGATGCGGTCTTTACTCTGCAGAAGAATAATACTAAGTGAAATTGGAGAATAAATAAAAAAAATTTAAACCAATTATTATTTCTTTATTGTTGGCACCATAGAGTTACTATTTATTCATAACGACTTCAACTACATAAACGTCAGCCGTGGCACACTGAGGACACACAAAACCTTAGAACACTATCCCGCAGAGCAGAACGTCGTTGGCGCACATCTCATTCTCCCCATGACTTTTTAACCTACACTAACACTTATCACGCCTATCGAAATGCTTTGGACAATGCCAAACAATCCTACTTTCAATCTCTTATTTCCCCTGAAGCTTCTAACCCCAAGCGCCTCCTTCGCTCATTTAACTCCCTACTGAGTCCTCATTCCAACCTACAAATGAAGTTAGAATCTGCCCTTTTCTGCTCTTTCCATTCTGTTCCCTGTCCTACTGATCCTGTACCCTCACAAGTCAGTTGATGTCTATCTTCTGTGCTCATTCCAACCTTAACTACAATCTGTAATATCTCTCTCTCTCTCCTCTCTCTCTCCTCTCTCTTCTCTCCCCCCTCTCTCTTCTCTCTCTTCTCTCACTCTTCTCATCTTTATTAAAGAATGCACTCATCACTCCAATTCTCCAAAACAAAACTCTGACCCCAACTCTTCTCAAAATATCCGCTTATTTCCCAGCTTTTAAGACTTGTCTACACTCGCCTCACTCACTTCCTTTCCTTACATGATCTTCTGGATCCTCTTCAGTCAGGTATTCAGGAAATGGCTCTTTCCTGGTTCACATCCTATTTAACTAACTCTTTCAGTGTTTGGTTTTCTGGATTTACCTCGCCCACTCTTCCTCTATCTGTTGGAGTACCACACGACTCAGAGTCCATTGCACTTCAGAAGTGCCGTTTCTAGAGCTAGCAGAGCCCAGGGTGGAAAAAATATTCTGCCCCCACCCCCCAAAAAAATAAATAAATAAAAGGTATGCATCTAGCCTTTTCCTTCCATTTTTTTGTATGTCCAACCACCATTTGTGCTCCTTATATGTGTTTGGTCTTCTTTTGTGCCCACTTATGTGTTCAGCCTCTTTTGTGCCCCTTATATGAGCCCTGAAGGACCAAGTCTATTCCCATTAATAACGCTGCTTCATAGTGTTAGTCAATGAAAAAGAGTTTGGCTGAATGATGCTGGCTATTATCTGATGTGGCCGGTGTCTGTGTGACTTAAAAGGGGGCTGCCCTACTGAGAACCCCTTTTTAAGTCATCTAGGGGTGTGCCTCATGCTATATAACGGCTCGCTTGATTATAGCAATGGCCAAGCTCTTCCTTTATTTATACAACTTCCCTTGGACAGATAATAAAGTAATTTGGATTTCAGTAACATCTCTATGCAGATGATACACAAATCTACCTATCTAACCTTCCTCGCCCAATAAGACTATCCTCTACTCTACAAACTTTCAAGCGCTCCCTTAAAACTTACCTCTTCAGAGATGCTTAGATTTTTCAATCACTAATATCCTATAGATTGTAATTCTATGAGCAGGACCCTCAAACCTACCCAATCTGTCTGTTACTACCCAGTCTAAATTATTGTAAAGTGCTACGCTATATAATAACCTGTTAATAAAAAATGATCTATGTTATAAATTATTTTTATTTGAATTATATTCTTGTTACTGGATTTTCCAAAAAATCCAGTTGTCAATAAAATCCTCACAGAGCATCGATTGAGACGTTTATCTAATTATTATTTACAGTTACAGGGAACGACCATTGGGACCTGTTTCGCCCCGAGCTACGTGAACCTATATGTGGGTGACATGGTACTCTATGGCCATTACATAGATGATGTGTATGTTATTTGGGGTGGTGGTGAACATAAACCTTTGCACTTTGTTGTACATTTAAACTTGAATAATAATAATTTAAAGTTTACACACAGGTTTGATCATTGTGTTATGGATTTCTTGGATTTATCTCTTAGGATCCATGATTCAAAAATTGTCACTTCCACTTATGAAAAGCCTACGAATGCTAATAAATATTTGCATTATTATACTGCTCATCGTTCTAAATGGAAAGATAATGGGCCTGATCCAGAATAACGCCCGCCGTCGCTAGGACGGTGGGCATAAGCGTAAGAGGGGAGGTAGTTAAATGAGGGTAGGAGAGCAGGCTAAACGGCCATACGCTCCTGTGCGAGCGTATGGCCCCTTCCTTACGCCGGCTGAAGTTAGGGTAGCCTTCAGCCGGCGTAAGGAAGGGGCCATACGCCCGCACAGGGGGAGTGTCAAGGTAAGTGAACGCCGATACGCTGTGCTTTAGTAAGCACAGCGCATCGGCATAGGTCTGGATCAGGCCCAATGTACCCAAAGGTCAACTAATTTGAAATTTAAACAACAAGCTCTTGACATGTCGTCATGCTTTGGAAAGGAGGTATCCTCAACATATTCTATCTAAAGCATTAAATGAGGTAGAGAGTATGAATGGGTAAGATTTATTAATGTTAGATAAAAAAGATAAGAAAGACATGGTACCTCCACATGAAAATAATAGTGAAGATAATGGGCCATAATCAGAGATCCGTTTTAAAACGCGATTGCAAATAAACGCATGCATGTAGCAAGGAACACCCACCCAAACCCTAGTCACTCCCCTCGGTAATCCGTGCTCTTGTAGACTTACACTTCCATAGACCACCTTTATCTTTCTGTGTGCATTCCCGTACATATATGTCCTTCGAACGTGCGTATCATGATAGTCGCGCCCACATTCCTTTATTAAAATGCTTCCCTCCGCCCATTTTTATTTAAATTCCAATGTGCCTATTTTTAAGTAGGAGATCCGGATGTGTGTACCCATGTGCGATTCAAAAGTCTGCCCGTGAGCTACTTCCGCACGTATAGTCTACGTGAACTAGGTAAAAAAAGTTACTAGGCATGCGCAGTTGAAACGTACTTAAAAATACGCAGGGAAATCGCAGTGAAAATGGATCTCTGAATACAGCCCAATAATAGTAAAAAAGTTCTCTACAATGAGTGTGTTCATAACCAAGTTTAATAGGGCATCTTATAAAATTCAAAAGAAATTCAAATATCCTATATTATTACAAGATAAATGCCTGAAAGAGATCCTACCTTCTAGACCTCAAGTAATATATAAGAAAGGAAAGAATCTACAGAATTTACTGGCTCCTAGTTTTTTTAAAGAAAGTACTAAAGCAATTTCTACGGGAAGTTACATTAATTGTAAAAATTGGTTACCTGTAGCAACTACCGGATGTTTCAAATGTAATGGTGTTTGATGGGTTACGTGTAAATATCTGAAAAATAAAACTTTTTTTGGGCCAATTATAAATGACTCCCTAGAGAATTTAAAATAAGAGGTTATATCAATTGTGGTACGCCCTACGTGATGTATGTACTCAAATGTAGTTGTGATTTGTACAACCAGATCGTTGTGTACAAGAGTTGGTGAGCATAGACGCAATGTTATAAAAAAAAAATGTATGGAACACAGTGTGTTAAGACATATTGCTTTTGTACATGGAGGTAATCCAGCCAGTTTAGAAGTAACAGGTATTGAGTATATACAACCGACAGTAAGAGGCTGGGATCAATTCAAACACCTGTGTAAACAGGAGGTGTTTTGGATTCACCAATTGAATTCTTGGGCTCCTGAAGGACTCAATGAAAATATCAAACTTAATGTAGTCCTGTAAATGTTGCATAAACACCAGTTGCACTCAGTTCACTGCTAATGGCCGCAGATGTCTCTGACACAAATTCATTTTATTCTCTTATCGGCAACATCTGTTGTGCACTTTTTTCTGGCCTTTTCCTTCTTTGTTTTTATAGATTGTGTTTCCTGATAGCGTAAACAAAAGTTTTGTACTCCTCATGTTGGGCCTGATCCAGACCTACGCCCGCGATCGTAGCGTATGTTCGCCCGGGCGTATAAACTTTCACGCCCATGACACTCCCATTGATTGTACCAACTTACGGCGGCTGCACCCTGCCCTAACTTTTTCAAGCGTCCGTGCGAATTTTCGTACCGATACGCTGGTCGTACAGGGCTTAGCACGCCCATACTGTACAATT
>WWET01000594.1:575280-586996 GCA_011038615.1 Limnodynastes dumerilii
GGGACGTCCTCCAGCGTCCCTACGCTCACGTTAGTGCTGGTGGGTGGGGGGAGGTAAGTAAATGGAGGGTGGGGGGCGTGCTAAGCGGCCATACGCTCCTGTGCAAGCGTATGGCCCCTTCCTTACGCCGGCTGAAGTTAGGGTAGCCTTCAGCCGGCGGAAGGAAGGGGCCATTCACCCGCACAGGGGGAGTACCAGGGGGAGGCAGCGATGTAACGCTGAGTGTTAGCACACTCAGCGCTACATCGTACCTCTGGATCAAGCCCCTTGAGCGAAAAATACGTTGAAAATACGCTCGCTGTACGCTCATGTCCTTCGGTCGACCGGAAGTTGTCATACTGCACATGCGTAGTGCGTTTTTTTTCACGAATTTTCACTTACGATTGGCGTACGATCGCTTGCGGCCGTAGCTCTGGATCAGGCCCAATGACCCCCAGTGAAACCTACCTTCAACCTTGCAGGCTACTCCTTGTGACCATCATGCACAGGCTGACTGGGAGATCTACGTTACCCCGTGCCCATCTGTCGCATGTCAACAAATAGGTGCAGGGAGCTCAGGGTATTGGTCGCTCTCCCTGTAGCTTCCAATGCAGTGATTGGACAGACCCTGCATCACTGATCCAGGCAGCAGCCCTAACTGCTGCCTGCCTCCAGTTTTTAGGTGACATTAGGCCCCTTAGAACTGGTGGCGGGTTGTGGGGCAGGACGAGTGAGTTACGTACAGATCCTGCCGCACGTAACTCTCTCAAGTGTGAATCAGACCGCATGTTCCCAACCCACGGTACGTGTACTTCTATACGTGGAGCGTGCTTCAGACTGTAGTGGAGGTGTGCAGGTCCAGGCAGAAGTGTGTGAATCACTCTATTCTACCGGCTCCTACACTCCACAAAGGCAGGATCAGCCAATCACAGCAGGGCTCTGCATACATGAGCAATAGGGGGCGGAGCTTGCTGCTTGCAGTGCCAGTGAGGGAAGAAGATCCTCAGAGCTGAAGGAAGTGGAGGAGGTCTGTGTGATGCTGCAGCTGGTGCAGGGAAGTAAAGAAAGACAGCATCTGTATTTCTATTGGGATACCTTGGTGAAATAAATGGGTGGGTGGGATGGGAATGGTTTGTATATGGTTTGTTTATGTTTGTTTAAAAAATTTCAAAAATAAACACAATTTAAAAAAAAATCGCCCAGAGGAAGGATAAATGCACCCCTCACCACGCCTCCAGGACAATGACCCCCAGTGAAACCTACCTTCAACCTTGCAGGCTACTCCTTGTGACCATCATACGCAGGCTGACTGGGAGATCTACGTTACCCCTGTGCCCATCTGTCGGATGTCAACAAATGGGTGCAGGGAGCTCAGGGTATTGGTCTCTCTCCCTGTAGCTTCCAATGCAGTGATTGGACAGACCCTGAATCCCTGCATCACTGATCCAGGCAGCAGCATGACCCATTCCGTTAGGTACAATATACTCTACTACTTAGTTTCCAAGTGTCACTCACCTGGTGAACTGATATTTAAAAACTATTTGTCTTTCCAACAAAGGGGGTTACCATAGTAACTGACAGTTGGAACTTGAAAAGCAGAGTATTTTGTACCTAATGGAATGGTCATGTTGGAGGGTATGAGACTGGAGGATGTAATGTATGGAGGGGGGTGCCTACTAAATTGAGAAGTGTGTGGTACCCCTGGGGGGTTGTTGGAGTGGGGCGCACATTCTAATTGGCTGCAGTGGTGTTGCTCTCACACTGTTGTGAGACTATGCAATTAGCATGGGTCTCGTGCTCAGGTTTGAGCACAGGATGGCGTGAGGGATGTTGCTAGGCAACAGTCAGCTGATGAGAATGGGTTTTGTAGCACTTGTTTTACTTGAACAAGTTGACGTGTGAGGAGGGACCGTTGAGTGGCAGTTGGTAGTAGCAGTTGTAGTGAGCAGAGGTGACAGCAGGGCAGATAGAGAGAGTGACGGTGCTGGTGAGAGAAAATACCGATGGTGCTGAGAGAGAGTAACAGCTGAGCAGATAGAGAGAGTGGCGGGAAACGAGGGAGAGACAGTGGAGCAGAGTGAGAGAAGTGACAATGGAGCAGCGTTAGGAGAGTGTCGGTGGTGGTGAGAGGAAGAAGTAACAGTGGAGCAGATCGGGAAAAGGTGACAGTAACGGTGGCAAGAGAAAGAACATCGGAATTGAAGATAAAGAAAGGAGAGTTGGAATTGGGACAGTGGGAGTGAAAGAGTGAGTGGTGAGGAGTGTGAAGTGACGCAGCTGAGGCGTTCATTTTGTGAACTCATATGCTTTACCATGACTTTCTTCCAGGTGAACCTTCCTATAGCATTCATTATAATTGCAATTATAAGGACTACTGGCCAGTCAATAATGACAGATAATATAGCCACAGCAACAAATGGAAAAGAAAATATAAAAAGCAATATAAACATATCTAGCAATAATTATAAACTGATAAATAGGAGATTCATAATGCAACCTCTCAGAGCAATGTGTGCAAATGCTAGGAGCTTGGGAAATAAAATCCCTGAATTAATCGCAGTAATGGCAAGGGATAATCTAGATATTGTGGGAATCACAGAATCATGGTGCAATGAAAATCATGACTGGGACGCATGTGTAGTATGACAACTTCCGGTCGACCGAAGGACATGAGCGTACAGCGAGCGTTTTTCAGCGTATCTTTCGCTCAAGGGCCATCCGTTTTTTACGACTATAGTCTGGACGCTCGAGTTACTACACAGAGGCGGGGATAGCCATTTAAATTGTACAGTGACAGCGGAGCAGAGTGAGAGAAGTGACAGCGGAGCAGAGTGAGAGAAGTGACAGCGGAGCAGCGTTAGGAGAGTGTCGGTGGTGGCGAGAGGAAGAAGTAACAGTGCAGCAGATCGGGAAAAGGTGACAGTAACAAAGGCAAGAGAAAGAACATTGGAATTGAAGAAAAAGGAGGGAGAGTTGGAACCGGGACAGTGGGAGTGAAAGAGTGAGTGGTGAGGAGTTGAGGTGACGCAGCTGAGGCGTTCATTTTGTGAACTCATATGCTTTACCATGACTTTCTTCCAAAGCTAGAGTGAAGGTGAACCTTCCTATAGTATTCATTAAAATTGCAATTATAAGGACTACTTGTTAGGCACAGATAGAATAGACCAGGGATAGGCAAACTGCGGCTCTCCAGGTGTTGCGAAACTACAGTTCCCATCAAACCTTGTCAGGTACCAGCTATGCTTTTGCAGGTAAGGCATGCTGGGACTTGTAGTTCCACAACACCTGTTTCTTACATGAATGATCACATAGAATAGACAAGGGATAGGCAAACTGCGGCTTTCCAGGTGTAGTGAAACTACAATTCCCATCAAACCTTGTCAGGTACCAGCTATGCTTTTGCAGGTAAAGCGTGCTGGGACTTGTAGTTCCACAACACCTGTTTCTTACATGAATGATCACATTCTTATATAATTCTGGGGTTAACGTGTTATGTGAAAGTTAAATGTAACATTGTGGTTGGGAGGGGAAGAGTAACATTTGTAAAATGTTCTATTTGCTATAAATTTGAAGAGGAGGGAGAGAATTTATTGTTACAACGACTTATAGAAGTTACTTGTTAGATGCAAGAGTTTGATGTTTAAAATGTTGGCATTTACATTATCTACTTTTTGATTGAACACCAAAATAATTTGTAAAGTATCATCTTATTTTATCAATCTGATCAGGTTTTCGGCAGATCCAAAAACGTTCAGAAAACATAATAAAACCGAATTTATTTTAGCAAACGCTGATGTAAGGTTATTCTGAGTCTTCTTACGTTGTTTCACCTCTCTGCAATCTAAAATAAAAACTTCTACCTTATCACTCGGTTATCACAGTGTAAGATGGGGAGATATATAATATGCTGTGTATGGCAAGGGTTGTGACTGAAGGAGGTATAATGTGTAATGTGGGATGAGACATGTAACTGAAGGAGGTAGAGGTATAATATGTAATGTCTAATGAGGGATGAGGTATGTAACTAAAGAAGGTAGAGGTATAATATGTAATGTGGGATGAGACATGTAACTGAAGGAGGTAGAGGTATAATATGTAATGTGTAATGAGGGATGAGGTATGTAACTAAAGAAGGTAGAGGTATAATATGTAATGTGGGATGAGACATGTAACTGAAGGAGGTAGAGGTATAATATGTAATGTCTAATGAGGGATGAGGTATGTAACTAAAGAAGGTAGAGGTATAATATGTAATGTGGGATGAGACATGTAACTGAAGGAGGTAGAGGTATAATATGTAATGTGTAATGAGGGATGAGGTATGTAACTAAAGAAGGTAGAGGTATAATATGTAATGTGGGATGAGACATGTAACTGAAGGAGGTAGAGGTATAATATGTAATGTCTAATGAGGGATGAGGTATGTAACTAAAGAAGGTAGAGGTATAATATGTAATGTGGGATGAGACATGTAACTGAAGGAGGTAGAGGTATAATATGTAATGTCTAATGAGGGATGAGGTATGTAACTAAAGAAGGTAGAGGTATAATATGTAATGTGGGATGAGACATGTAACTGAAGGAGGTAGAGGTATAATATGTAATGTGTAATGAGGGATGAGGTATGTAACTAAAGAAGGTAGAGGTATAATATGTAATGTGGGATGAGACATGTAACTGAAGGAGGTAGAGGTATAATATGTAATGTCTAATGAGGGATGAGGTATGTAACTAAAGAAGGTAGAGGTATAATATGTAATGTGGGATGAGACATGTAACTGAAGGAGGTAGAGGTATAATATGTAATGTCTAATGAGGGATGAGGTATGTAACTAAAGAAGGTAGAGGTATAATATGTAATGTGGGATGAGACATGTAACTGAAGGAGGTAGAGGTATAATATGTAATGTGTAATGAGGGATGAGGTATGTAACTAAAGAAGGTAGAGGTATAATATGTAATGTGGGATGAGACATGTAACTGAAGGAGGTAGAGGTATAATATGTAATGTCTAATGAGGGATGAGGTATGTAACTAAAGAAGGTAGAGGTATAATATGTAATGTGGGATGAGACATGTAACTGAAGGAGGTAGAGGTATAATATGTAATGTCTAATGAGGGATGAGGTATGTAACTAAAGAAGGTAGAGGTATAATATGTAATGTGGGATGAGACATGTAACTGAAGGAGGTAGAGGTATAATATGTAATGTGTAATGAGGGATGAGGTATGTAACTAAAGAAGGTAGAGGTATAATATGTAATGTGGGATGAGACATGTAACTGAAGGAGGTAGAGGTATAATATGTAATGTCTAATGAGGGATGAGGTATGTAACTAAAGAAGGTAGAGGTATAATATGTAATGTGGGATGAGACATGTAACTGAAGGAGGTAGAGGTATAATATGTAATGTCTAATGAGGGATGAGGTATGTAACTAAAGAAGGTAGAGGTATAATATGTAATGTGGGATGAGACATGTAACTGAAGGAGGTAGAGGTATAATATGTAATGTGTAATGAGGGATGAGGTATGTAACTAAAGAAGGTAGAGGTATAATATGTAATGTGGGATGAGACATGTAACTGAAGGAGGTAGAGGTATAATATGTAATGTCTAATGAGGGATGAGGTATGTAACTAAAGAAGGTAGAGGTATAATATGTAATGTGGGATGAGACATGTAACTGAAGGAGGTAGAGGTATAATATGTAATGTCTAATGAGGGATGAGGTATGTAACTAAAGAAGGTAGAGGTATAATATGTAATGTGGGATGAGACATGTAACTGAAGGAGGTAGAGGTATAATATGTAATGTGTAATGAGGGATGAGGTATAAGGAAGGGGCCATACGCCCGCACAGGGGAAGTGCCAGGGGGGAGTCAGCGATGTAACGCTGAGCGTTAGCACGCTCAGCGCTACATCGTAGCTCTGGATCAGGCCCGAAGCGTGTAACTGAAGGAGGTAGAGGTATAATATGTAATGTGGGATGAAGCATGAAACTGGAGAATGTAGAGGTATAATATGTAATGTGTGATGAGACATGTAACTGAGGGAGGTAGAGGTATAATGTGTAATGTGTGATGAGACATGTAACTGAGGGAGGTAGAGGTATAATATGTAATGTGTGATGAGACATGTAACTGAAGGAGGTAGAGGTATAATATGTAATGAGGGATGAGACATGTAACTGAAGGAGGTAGAGGTATAATATGTGATGTGGGATGAAGCATGTAACTGGAGGAGGTAGAGGTATAATATGTAATGTGGGATGAAGCATTTAACTGAAGGAGGTAGAGGTATAATGTGTAATGTGGGATGAGACATGTAACTGAAGGAGATAGAGGTATAATATGTAATGTGGGATGAGACATGTAACTGAAGGAGGTAGTGGTATAATATGTAATGTGTGATGAGGGATGAGACATGTAACTGAAGGAGGTAGAGGTATAATGTGTAATGTGGGATGAGACATGTAACTGAGGGAGGTAGAGGTGTAATATGTAATGTGTGATGAGACATGTAACTGAGGGAGGTAGAGGTATAATATGTAATGTGTGATGTGGGATGAGACATATAACTGAGGGAGGTAGAGGTATAATATGTAATATGTAATGTGTGATGAGACATGTAACTGAAGGAGGTAGAGGTATAATATGTAATGTGGGATGAGGCATGTAACTGGAGGGGGTATAATATGATATGGATGGAGAGGGGTGTAACTGAGGGGGAAGGTATAAAATGTAATGTGACATGAGGCTAGTAACAAAATAAAATCTTGAGTAAATAAAATATTCGTCTATAACGTTCTTCAATTGAAAATGACTTTCACATGCATTAGATTAGTTTGTTGAGATACATTTGTTAGATTTTGCAAGCGATAATTTTTTTGGGCACATAATTACTGCACCTGATTCCTTAGTGGTAAGTGGTACGAACAAAAAAAGGTAGAGAACCTCTGTTCTAGCCTGTTGTCACTCCCCGGATAGAAACTCTTCTTTGCGAAATAGGGACATCCGAAAGCTCCTTCTCGGATGTCCCTATTTCGATCACAGCATGCTTTCGAATATGCAGATCAGCATACTCACCATTCTTATTCGGAAATACCGCCACCGCAGATATCCCGCCGCACCTCTACTGCCAAACTGCAGAGAAAGATGAGTAACCACTCCAGGGTGCGGGGAAGGGAGGGTCAGGCTGTGGGAGATGGTGGGTTAGGGTCAGGCTGCTAGGAAAGGAGGGTTAGGGTTAGATTTAGAGAAAGGAGTGGGGGACTTTTTTTTCATACCTTTTCGGAGCCCCGAAAGCTTGGTGCTCCATGGATTAATGGCTATGCCTCATCGAGGCATATGCAATTGAAATCCCAGCCTCGAAAATAGGGCCGTTCTAAGTGGGGACCCACATGTGTTCTAGCCCAATGGTGTGTGTTGGTGTAAATGTTTATACTACTTCCCCTTTATATTAGGGATTGGTGTGCACCAGGAGCCACTGCTCTACTCTGCTCTTTTCACCCTGTAAATTGCGCCACTGGCCTCTTCAATACCTGGGGATGCTTCTCTTAGAGACATATCCGTTTAACCATAGATAAAATAAATTGTATGAAGAGGTTATGCTACTCTGTCTTGCTCGATGACTCTGCTATTTTAGGCTGTAGTCCAGTGAGGACCAACTGGGACAAGTCCAACTTCTTTCTGACTGAAACTTGTGGAGAAGACATCATGAACGTAATAAATTTACGTTTTCCAACTGACTCAACATACCCCCCAAAAAAGCATTCACAGCGGCCATGGTGTTATCGACCTTGTGAAAAATGTGCATGGTTAGAGGGAGACTATAAAGAGAATTGACAGCAGTTTCAGCTTCCTGGTGTATGTGCTTTCCAGGAAAAAAGAACAGGAGACCGTATAACTTGAATGCACCTTGTATTACAAAGCCTTTAAGCTGGGCCACTTCATTAACTAGGTGAAGAGCAAAATAACTATGGAGTCAGTATGGCGTGTGCTCACTAGTTTATATACTTGATGGGGTGATTTCAAGGCTTTCAACCAGATCTCAGTGGAATTTAACTTAATGTTATGTTCTATCAGTACTTACAGCTGAAGCACACTTTCTGGTTACAATTTAGGGATCGAGCCCTCACTTTGAGAGATTCTCCAGACAAAAGATTGCTAAATGTTGCTCCTTTACATGGCTACACCTCAGTATTATAGACACAAGTTTGGGATCATACCACCTTTTCCGAGGTTGGCCACATTCATAGACAAATGAATGGATGACCTTGACCCGATGAGGACTGAAAGGATCTCCTTGGGTCTATTAGATATGCTACTACCTCAGAACAACTGAACAGAACCATCTACAGTATATGTGCTACATAGGGTATATCCAACCTCTGTAAAACAGTGTCTGATGGAACAAAGGCCTGAATGTCAGAAGTACACCATGGTCGACCTACTGTGCTCAGTGACCCGAGGTTCACACTTTCTGGGGTTCACACTTTCTGGAGGGCTGTATGGGTTTGGAAATATCGCTTCCACTTTCCATAGAGAACACACTCACCAGACTGGTGTAAATATAGATATTTGCTCTCAGAAATCTGGTGAAAGGTGGATATTGCAGGAAGTGGACAGCGTCTTACTCTCCATAAGCCTGATCCAGAGGTACGCCCGCCGTCGCTAGGACACAGACCAGATACTGAGTAGGAATGCAGGATAACAGGATCCACCTGAGTGGACAGAGAAGGCAGGACTCCAGCAAGCACCTGAGAAATGGCAGAGAATGGTACACACAGCGGGATATACACACACACTTCGAGGATGGTACACACAGCGGGATACACACTGCGGAGATGGTAAACACAGCGGAATACACACTGCAGAGATGGTACACACAGCGGAATACACACTGCAGAGATGGTACACACAGTGGAATACACACTGCAAGATGGGAAGTACAGTGGCACAACAGAGCTCTGAGTAGATGGAAAATTCAGATCAGGTACAGAAAGTGAGAGATGGAAAACTCACAAAACTCGATAAGGAGGACGCTGTACTGGGCAAAAGGAGCCCAGATGCCAGTACGAGCAGCAAGCTACTTGCACCGCGCACTGAGAACCACAGACAGGTCAGACAACAAGACAGAGGCAGGCAAGGGTAACAAAAGGTAAACAAAGGATAACACCAAATGAATCCAAGGCAGATGCACGAGGAGAACACACGATTAAACGCAGGCAGGACCCAGGAATACACCAGACGCTATAGCCGACAGGGGAGTGTTCTCGGGTAAACCTATTTAAAGGACCTCCCACCAATCAGCATCAACCCCAGGCCAGAGAGACTAATTAGCAGACTGCTGAGGTAAACCAGACACTTAACTCAGAGGGAAAACTACACACCCTGCTAAGATCTTCTCCTGCTGCGTGTAACATTATTAATTCTGTTTTTAAACGATTGAGATGACGGGAGGACATCCAAGATGAAATGGCAGAGAGACATTCAGTTACGCAGGCCAGCACAGATGGAGAGAGATCAGGGGTAGATAGCTAGATTTGTGTATCATCTGCATAGAGAGGTTACTGAAATCCAAATGACTTTATTATCTGTCCAAAGGAAGTTGTATAAATAAAGAGCAGGGCCATTTCTAGGGACGATAGAGCCGTGCTATCAGATGGGGCACGCCCCTTAGACTTAAAGAGGGTCGCCCAGTAGGGCAGCTCCCCTTTAGGTCACGCTGTCCTCCCCGAGGTCACATAGACCATGGCTCACACAGACATCGGCCCCATCAGATAACAGATGCGGCCGGCAACATTCAGTTGAACAATCCTGGATATACAGGGCTCCTACAGTACCACCAAACCTTTTCCATTAAATAACGTTAGGAGGCAGCGTTGTTCATGGGAATAGATTTGGTCCTACAATAATGCAATAATGTTTAGGTCATTGAGTAAGTGTGTTTAGAATAAGTTCTTAATAAAAATAAAAGTTGTTCAAATATATATAAGGAAATACAAAAGGAGGCTGAGCACATATAAAGGGGACACAAAAGTAGGCTGGACATATATAAAGAGGACACAAAAGGTGGCTGAACACATATGAGGGCATAAAAGGAGGTTGGAAACATAAGGGGCACAAAAGAAGGCTGAGCACATATAAGGGGGCACAAATGGAGGCTGGACCAACAACAATTGGCAGAGAATCCAGAAGATCGTGTGAGGAAAGAGAGTGAGGTGAGTGTAGACAAGTCTCTCTAGCAGCTTGGAGGAGCTTGGAAACTGGGAAATAGGCGGATAGTTTGAGGCAGAGTTTCGTTATTTCAGAATTGGATGTGTATAAGTCGTATATAATCTATTGGGATAATTGATGATGAGCAGTCTTGGTATTCAAATAATATTTATTTTTAAGATTTACTCAGGGTAGAAAGCAGGGAAAAGAACCTCATGATATGATTGAAACACCCTTTTACACCCCAATTCTTAGACATATTCTCCTCCCATATCTATAGACTATGCCAGCACAAATCCATCCAAATCATCTCTCATCATTTGTTGTGAGGTCGATTGGTCTAAAACCAGAGTCTCTATGCGTCATTTCAATCCTTTCCAAAAGTTTTCAAATCCTGTTTACTCAGAACCATAAACCTGTTTTTCTCGGAAATGTCATTCTGACCTAGTACATCAGTACTATGTCCATCCAAGGACATTTTGAGGAATAGTATCTGTAGTTTACTCTATCCAAGCACATTAGTTCATTAGTTAAGTTTCTTAAAGTTACAATTGTATTGTTTTATAGTGTATTCAGTTTTTCATATATATGTAAAATTAATTTTTAATAATAATATAGGTTTTATTAACCATTAACTATTACAAATGATTAGCACATTCTTGAATAAAGATGGAAAGATACCAGTGTAGAGAGAGAGAGATTAGAATGTAGAGAAAGTTGGAATAAGCACAGAAGATAGAAATCAACTGACTTGTGAGGGTACAGGATCAGGACAGGAAGCAGAGAGGAAAGAACAGAAAAGGGCAGATATTAACTCTTCATTTGTAGGTTGGAATGAGGACATGATGCCAGAATTTAGAGGAGAGGGGCTGGACATTATGTTTGTTAATAAGGAGATTGAGGAGGACAATTCTTGTCTGATCTTGTCAATCTACTCCTAAAAGTACAATGAAAGATCTTGGCATAGACGGAAGTTGGTGGATTTTGTATGAGAGGCGCAGTAGGGAGTTAAATGTGCGAAAGAGATGAGGTTAGAAGCTTGAGGAGAAATGAGAGATTGAAAGTAGGATTATATCGCATTGTCCAAAGCATTTCGATAGGCCTGATAAGTGTTGGTGTAGGTTAAGAGGACAAAAAGAGAAATGTGTTGCACTAGTCAAAATGTATACACCATAAATAGAAAAAAGATATTAGAGCGTGCTATCTTGAGGTCCCAAGAAATGGACATTGGGCCTGATCCAGATCAACGATGTAGCGCTGAGCGTGCTAACGCTCAGCGTTACATCGCTGACTCCCCCCTGGCACTCCCCCTGTGCGGGCGTATGGCCCCTTCCTTACGCCGGGTGAAGGCTCCCCTAGCTTCGCCCGGCGTAAGGAAGGGCGTGCTATCGTCCCAAGAAATGGACATTGGGCCTGATCCAGATCAACGATGTAGCGCTGAGCGTGCTAACGCTCAGCGTTACATCGCTGACTCCCCCCTGGCACTCCCCCTGTGCGGGCCGGGCGCCCCTTCCTT
>WWET01000594.1:613200-626041 GCA_011038615.1 Limnodynastes dumerilii
GGTAATGGCATTGTTGCTGGACATTCTCTATCCTGTGTGTATGTTACAGATAGAATGGTATAGTGTGTTACTGGGTAATGGCAGTGTTGCTGTGGCATTTCCTTTGTTTCTGTTGCTAGCAGATTACCCCTGTCTTCTAGGCGGGTGTGTGTCCCCACTTAGAACGGCCCTATCTCAATGAGGCATAATAATCGATCCACAGAGTACCGAGCTTTCGGTGCTCCGAAAAGTAAGCAAAAAAAGATCCCTAATTCTAACCCTAACCCTCCTTTCCTGGCAGCCTGACGCTAAACCACCATCTCTCGCAGCCTGACCCTAATTCTTCCTTCCCTGCAGCCTGACCCTAACCCTCCATCTCCCGCAGCCTGACACTAACCCTCCATCTCCCGCAGCCTGACACTAACCCTCCATCTCCTGCAGCCTGACACTAACCCTCCATCTCCCCCAGCCTGACACTAACTCTCCATCTCCCACAGCCTGACACTAACCCTCCATCTCCCACAGCCTGACACTAACCCTCCATCTCCCGCAGCCTGACCCTAACCCTCTCTACAGGAGGACAGGAAGCAGAAAAGGGCAGATATTAACTCTTCATTTGTAGGATGGAATGAGGACATGATGCCAGAATGTGGAGGAGACAGGCTGGGCATTAAGGAGATAGAGGAGGAGAATTCCTGTCTGATCTTGTCAATCTCCTTCTAAAAGTGCAATGAAGATCTTGGCACAGACAGAGGTTGGTGGATTTTGTACAGGAGGATCAGTAAGGAGTTAAATGTGCAAAGGAGGCGCTTGGGGATAGAAGCTTGAGGGGAAATAAGAGATTGAAAGTAGGCTTGTTTGGCATTGTCCAAAGCCTTTCGATAGGCGTGATAAGTGTTGGTGTAGGTTATAAAGTCATGGGGAGAATGAGATGCACTACAACGACGTTCTGCTCTGCGGGAAAGTGTTCTAACGTTAGGTGTGTCCTCAGTGTGCCATGGCTGATGTGTAGGTCATCATTAATTAATAGTAACTGTATGACGTCAACAATAAAATAAAGAAACAATAATTAGATTAATTTTTATTGTTTGTTCTCCAACTTTACTCGCTGCAGAGTAAATACCGGATCAGAGATTATCCCAAATCTCCTTACTAATCATAAAATGTAATACACAATATAATAATTTAGAAATACAAAAAGTTTCACCACCAACAGCGCTAATGTTAAAATACAACAAATATTGAATTGACAACTTCCGAAAATTTTCTCAAACAACAGTTCTTAGTCCAGTACAAAAATTTCTTATATATCTTCACTTCTTGTTCTCCCAAATTAATAATGGATATATATGAAGAAAAAAGGGACAAGAGGGAGGTATCCCTCATCTAGATTGTTTGGTAATAGGCAAAAAAGTTATATGACTTTACTCACAATAAGACTTCTTGAACTGTGCGTATCTTAAGGTAGTGTCTTCTTTAGGGTTTGATAGTTGCCTCCTTGGGTCGGATCCAGAACTTCTATAGACGGCCGTAATTCAATGAACAATAGCTACTGCGCATGCGTAGTAGCTATTGTAGGTAATCTGCGTATCGTTTTGTTGCGTAGATTGCGTATATTCGGTCTAAAAGACCCCCTTGTCTATATGCCTGCAATGTTGGTGATGTCCTCTTCAAAAGGCTCCGCCTCTTTTGTGTCCACCTCTCCTTTCAGGATTCATTCCATGGATGGTTTCATATAGAAAAAAAGAAAATATCTAATAGTGTTATACTGTTTTTTTTATAATAAGATCCAAATACCAAGAATATTCCACTCACAATAATTATCTCTTGGGTCAAACATATACAGTATCAATGACAACCACCTCATACAGCTCTGCCTCTTAGATATCTGTTCCTCCAACCGATATACCTCATGGGTATATATACAACAAGGAAAATAAAATGGGTGAAAGCGCTGGAATAGAGTGATTACTAAAATAATGAACAATAATAGTGCTTATAAACCAATAACTGTGCAAGCATAGCGGCATATAGGGAAAAATTGGCAAGTCCCAAACAGTCACTCTCCTATATAGTTGAGAATGGTGTAAACTTGTAGTTCAGATTAAGTTTTCCATAATCCGTCCATGTACATAAAACGAAAAGGAGAAAACAATGTAAATATAAATAAAATATAATGGTGGTAGGATAAATGACAACTTTGCCTGAATTTTAAAATGCTTTTACTACTTAAAAAAACAATGCAATAAGTCACAAATAAAACAATAAACAATCACAGTACAACAGTCCTTATGAAACGCTCCTACTGGTGAGTATATATAGGAGAGTGATTGTTTGGGACTTGCCAATTTTTCCCTATATGCCGCTATGCTTGCACAGTTATTGGTTTATAAGCATTATTATTGTTCATTATTTTAGTAATCACACTATTGTTGTATCTCTATATTTGAAAGGTCTGGACCCTTTCGTTTAGTGGGAGACTGCTGCAGGTTATTTTAGCACTTTTAAAGTGGTATAGCCCCTTTTTTTTATTTCATGGGTATATATGTATGGTAAAGATGTTGTCTACTTCAGAAGGTCCCTTCTCTTTAATATTAACTTCTCACAAGTGATTTTGTATAAAAGAAAGAGAAGATGGACTTCCGGTTCCGGCTACGATGTGAGCAGTCGTGTCGTGCTGCGCTCTGCCACCCCGCTCCTACTCCGCGTCCTTATCAGCTGGCTATAGGTGGAATCTCTGAGGTCCAGGAAGTCTCATTTACCCCAGTGGAGTATAGTTGTGGATGGAGAAGTATCTTCACCCAACGATGCCTGCCAGGTCCCAGAAACAAAGAAATGACTTCCAGGCCTCTAAAATGGCGGCTGGCCCCGCAGAAGCAGCGGGAAATCTCCAGCCCCAAATCCTAACTCTCCAGTAATGGGAGAAATTCCCCAAGACTGTGCAGGTGGTGATACTTCTTCCATTACACCTGTCTCTTATGCTGATGTGGTCAGGGCAATCAGTGACACGATGGGACCTATGCTATAGCAGCAGGCCACAGAATTTAAAGCAGCAGTCCAGCAGATCACACAAAGAGTATTGGCTGTGGAACAGAGATCTGGGGAGTCATTTCAAGATATAGAAACACTCAAAAAGCGGATTGGTAAGCTTGAGAAAGAACATAAAGCTGCAATATCTAAAATAGACGATTTGGAGAATAGGTCCCGTCGTAACAATTTGCGCATAGTGGGGCTTCCAGAATCCCTTAAAGGCCAAGACCTCTTGAATTTTGTGCGTCTGACCTTACCAGCCCTCTTGGACATACAAAATATCTGCTCCACACTTGAGATTGAACGCACCTACCGACTAGGACCCTTCAGAAAGGATCTACAGGCTAGGCCCAGGCCTGTTATTTTTCGCTGTCTTAATTATACCCACAAGGTGGCGATATGGTCGGCGAGTAAGAAGATTGGGAACATCTTATGGAAAGGTAGCAGCCTCAAACTTTTTTCAAGACTACTCGGCGGAGGTTTCAAAGGCCAGGCGTGAATTTTCGGAAATCTGCACATCATTGATAAAGAAAGACCGTTTTGCATTACTGTACCCTGCAAGACTGAGAATCTACACAGCAGACTCTGTTAAAGACTTCTTATCTGCATCGGAGGCTAAAAGATTCATGGTGGAGGAGGCTACAACACCTGCCACATAAACTGTATCGTACTAATCGTCCAGAATATATGGATATGCCTATAAATACATGTAACACACATAAGTATTCCTACTTGCTAGGGAACTATTAGACAGCTATACTGATAGTCTACCTGTTAATCAGTTTGTCATAGAGATGCGGGACAACAGATGGAGTAGAGGGGGAGGGAAGGAGAGAAAAGAGAAAAAAAAACCCCACATATATACTACATATGGTTTCTGTGCTACCAGGAGTTGTATACAGTAATATCTTTTCCAAATTTACCCAATTTTTTAAGTGGGGTAATAAGCCAGGGCAGCTGCTATCCAACTTGATTAAAGGCAATAGAAAATCTACATATATAGCTGCTCTGAAGAATTCAGCAGATTCCCAAGTAGTAAAATCGGGGGAAATAGTGGAAACTTTGAAACAATATTATGAAGAGCTTTATGGCCAGACCCCTATTGCATATAAGTTTTGGGCTGGACTGAAATTACACCAGATCACTCATTCTCAGTCCCAAACAATTCTAGCTCCTGTTACCTAAACCGAGGTCCCGAACTCCATCAAAAATATTAAACCTCTGAAGTCCCCAGGCCCAGACTGTCTTAGTGGAGACTTATACAAAATTCTAAGTAAAGAAGTTGCACCACATTTGCAAAATCTTTTTAATTCAATTATCTCTTCGCAAACGATCCCAGCATATTTTAATGCGGCAATAATTAAGGTAATACTAAAGCCGGGTAGAGACCCACTCCTCCCATCCTCATACAGGCCTATTTCCCTTCTAAATTTAGATTTTAAGTTACTAACAAAAATTTTAGCAGATAGATTGAAAATTATACTACAGAAGATCATACACCCAGACCAATCCGGATTTATAATGGGGAGACACTCTGTAGTAAACATTAGAAAAGTCCTTACCATCATACAATATATCGAATCTGAGAAAAAGATAGATTATAATCTTGTCCTTTCTTTGGATGCTGAGAAGGCCTTCGACATGGTCACCTGGGACCACTTATGGGAAACTCTGCACAGATTTGGATTCCCGGTATCCATGTCGGAGGTACTGAGATCCCTATATTCAGCTCCTTACACACAGATAGCCTGTAATGGATCCTGGTCCTCTACTTTTCAAATTCAGAGAGGTACAAGACAGAGATGCCTTCTTTCCCCCCTGATGTTCGCCTTGGCTATTGAGCCACTGGCTGAAGCATTAAGACTATCAACCACTTATAAAGGCATTGTAATGGGGAAAGTGGAATCAAAGCTGTCATTGTTTCCTGACGACATGCTGCTCTTTATGTCTCAGCCCCAACAATCTCTACCAGCAGCTTTAGATTTCATACAGGAATTCAGTTCGTTAGCAGGCTATAAAATTTATATTAATAAATCAGAGATACTTTCTCTCTCAGGATCAGAGCAATTAATCAACAGAACCCCTATTCTTCAATCCTTTAGGTTGGCTGGAAGTAAACTTAAATATCTGGGCATTAATGTCACCTCGAAAATACAGTCCCTATATAGAGCTAATTATACACCAATCTTACAATCCATATCTAACTATATACAGAGCTGGAACAATCTCCCCCTATCAATGATGGGTAGAGTTGCTTTAATAAAGAGTGTCCTTTTCCCAAAACTAACATATTCTATACAAATGCTCCCAATATCGTTATCTAAAACGGATATTAAAAATTGTATGGCCATGTTCACTAAATTTATTTGGAGCAACAAGAAAGCAAGAATTGCGACAAAGCGTCTCCAATTGAAAAGAATTGAGGGAGGATTAAACTAGGCCTCCCCGATTTGGAGGCCTAGGAGCTTTCTTCAGATACATATCTGACTGGACACTCAATAAACAACGCTTTACAAACCCGTCCCTGGAAGCAGAAATAGTTAATCCATATTCATGGATGGCCTTACTTCGCTTACCAAAAAGTCAAATTCCACCATATAAGGGAGAATATCTTATTTAGGGACACATATGCCGCTTGGTGGTCAATACACAGAAAATGTGGGAGCCACCCAGGCAATTCTATTTTTAACACATTCTGGGGTAACCCTTCTTTCGAACCTAGTTTGCATAATAAAGCCTTTGGGCCTGATCCAGACCTACGCCCGCGAGCGTAGCGTATGATCGCCCGGGCGTATAAACTTTCACACCCATGAAACTCCCATTGATTGTACCTACTTACGGCGGCTGAACCCTACCCTAACTTTTTCCAGCGACCGTACGAATTTTCGCACCGATACGCTGGTCGTACGGGGCTTAGCACGCCCATACTGTGCAATTTAAATGACTATCCACGCCTCTGTGTAGTAACTCGAGCGTCTGGACTCTCGTCGTACAAAACGCACGCCCCTTGGGCGAAAAATATGCTGAAAATACGCTCGCTGTACGCTCATGTCCTTTGGACGACCGGAAGTTGTCATACTGCACATGCCATGGGAAGCTATTTCAAAGAGACTTCACGCTGACCAGCTACGTTTATTGTTTTATAGATACAATGATGATGGCTGTGTTTAGAAAAGACTGCAGGGATTAGTCACATGGAAGTGAAGGGTCGTCCCTTTCCTCGCAAATTCTAACATACGGAACTGGGGGCCTGATCCAGACCTACGTCCGCAAGCGATAGTACGCCGATCGTAAGCGAAAATTCGGGAAAAAAAACTCACTACGCATGTGCAGTATGACAACTTCCGGTCGACCGAAGGACATGAGCGTACAGCGAGCGAATTTTCAGCATATTTTTCGCTCAAGGGGCATGCGTTTTTTACGACGATAGTCTGGACGCTCGAGTTACTACACAGAGGCGGGGATAGCCATTTAAATTGTACAGTATGGGCGTGCTAAGCCCAGTACGACCAGCGTATCGGTACGAAAATTCGCACGTACGCTGGAAAATCTTAGGGTAGGGTTCAGCCGCCGTAAGCAGGTACAATCAATGGGAGTGTTATGGGCGTGAAAGTTTTTACGCCCGGGCGAACGTACGCTACGCTCGCGGGGGATTGCGGTCGTAGGTCTGGATCAGGCCCCTTTGACTCTTGGAAGGAGAAAGGTATTTGTTCAATTAGAAACATTTTCGACCCTGGTGGAACACTTTACTCATTCCAACAATTAAGAGAAAAATATGACATCCCACACCGGCAATTTTTCATGTATCTCCAAACTCGCCATTTTGCTCAGCAGACAATAGCTGAAGTTAGCAAACTCCTAAGAAAGGTGCCTAAGATTCTAGAGTATTGGGAAACACACCAATTCCATATTCGTCACATATATGACCTCACCCTACCAGAAGATACTCAAAAAGTATGGCAGGCCATATCCTTGGCATGCTCAAGGGATTTGGGAATACCAATAACGGTAGACAACCTTACTAAATAGTATGACTCCACATTGAAGGCTTTACGAGTTCTGATGAGACAGGAAAATGCCCTAAATGTGCTGCTCCAAATGCTACTTTCATACATAATCTATGGGAATGCGGTAAGATCCGCAAATTTTGGAGAAAAATTATGATCTTTATTGTGATCTTTATTAATTCCATTTTAACATTCAGAGGGGTGTTTGCGGATTCTATAAAAAATGGGGATTGTATATCGAACATTTACCTGAGACAATTTGAAGCCATATATTAAAGCTTTTTGAGTCAACAAATTGGTATTTATATCAGATTCTAGACTCACCTGGTTAGAAGTGGTGGATGGCTAATAGTATAATAAGGGGATTCCCAAGGCTTTTGATATACTACAAGTCAAGTCGTGGGAGGAAGGGATAGGAAACTCAGTAATGTTTGGGTTCTACTGAAAAGGGTACGTACTAGCTTGACAAGCAGTCACTGATGGATAAATGAATGACTTTATTGTTGTTCAATTAGTTTGTTTAATTAGTCTTCTTATCATTTGATGGATAATTAACTTTCCTATTATTAATTGTTTAAGATTACAATGGCAAATAATATATGCATAAATAAGATTTACTTATATTTTAGAATTGCCATACAATTGATCACATATGGCCAAAGGAAATTGTAATTAAATACTTCTGGATTCTACAGTGTAACGAGCCAGTCGGGCCAGGATATCTAGACACATGTATGTTACCCTGTCATATTATATTTTTTGCCTTTGTATGGAGTTTTCATGACTAAAATCATCCCGCATGTTTTATTTTCCTTAAGAGCTATATGTTCTTCAGTATTTCTACAATGTGATACTATTGAAAAACTAATAAAAAGTTTTACAAAAAGAAAAAGAAAGAGAAGATATCAATAGTGTAATAACGTCACACTAAGGTAAAAAGGAACAGGGAATATACTACTTACAATAATCGCCTCTTGGGCTAGATGCACATAATATTATTGATGTCCACCTTTTTGAAGACTATCTCCGGTGAAGTGATTGCCTCTTGAGCTCAATGCATATAGCATTGATAACGCTCACCTCCCGGGGCTCCACCCCCTTGTCTGTCTCCAATATTTCTCCAACGGGCAGTCTCATACAAAGAGGGGAAATGAAAAAAACCACAGTTGTGTAACTCTGTCACACTCTAACGAAAAGAATGTGGGTGAAATCGCTAGAAAAACTTGATATATTGCATATATATGAGTGTGTGTCCTTCCTCCAAACGACGCTCCAAAAGTCTTGGCGCTCGAGTATGAGGTGGGTGGAATATTCTTGGTATTTGGGTCTTATTATAAAATAACAGTATCACACTATTAGAGATTTTCTTTTTTCTATATGAAACCTTCCGTGGAATGAATCCTGAAAGGTGAGGTGGACACGACAGAGGCGGAGCATTTTGAAGAGGACACCACCAACATTGCAGGCATATAGACAAGGAGGCAACTATCAGACCCACCAGGAAGTGGAGTTCCCTAAAGAAGACACTACCTTAATATACGCACAGTTCAAAAAGTCTTATTGTGAGTAAAATCATAACGTTTTTTGCCTATTACCAAACAATCTAGATGAGGGATACCTCCCTCTTGTCCCTTTTTTCTCCACATATATATCCACCATTAATTTGGGAGAACAAGAAGTGAAGATATATAAGAAATGTTTGGACTGGCCTAAGAACTGTTATTTGAAAACATTTTCTGAAGTTGTCAATTCAATCTTTGTTGTATTTTAACATTAGCGCTGTTGGTAGTGAAATTTTTTGTATTTCTAAATACCGAATCCTGACCTTCACCACACACACTGAGTTCTGGCAGTCCACACAGAAGAGGTGAATGAACTCCCCATCTCATACCAACTTTAGCTGTGTTACACTGCCATAAGGCAGCCTTAAATCGTTAGTGCAGATCAGTGGTCCATAAGACTACTGCTCCACACGGTAAGGTAAAACCCAACCCCTAATGTAATATTTAAATGCCCTCCCCCACACCTTATGGAGTTTAGGTGGGTGGTGACGATGTGCCGCTCTGTAGATCTCCATCCAGTTCTAAGACATTATTGAGTACATCTAAGACCATTTCAGTAGTAAAGAAAGTAATCGTAATACATATTTTTAATAATATATTGTGATGGGGGACATCCTGTACATATAAAGGGCTTTCCACCTTTGTGAATTTTGATTTCTGTACGAACAATTTTGACCACAAAACATGGGAGCGGTTATTCACATGCATGAAATTTCAGATGTTTAGCAAGACCTGATTTCAGTCTAAAACATTTCCCACACTCAGAGCATGGAAAAGGTGTGTCACCCGTATGAATTCTCTGATGTACAATAAGATTTGATTTGTTTATAAAACATTTCCCGCACTCAGAACATGGATAAGGCTTCTCACCCGTATGAATTCTCTGATGTGCAGTCAATTTTGATTGCAGTGTAAAACATTTCTCACATTCAGAACATGGAAAAGGTTTCTCACCTGTGTGAATTCTTTGATGTACAATAAGAATTGATTTGTTTATAAAACATTTCCCGCACACAGAACATGGAAAAGGTTTCTCGCCTGTATGAATTCTCTGATGTACAGTAAGTTGTGATTTTCGTGCAAAACATTTCCCACACTCAGAGCATGGAAAAGGTTTCTCACCTGTATGAATTCTCTGATGTATATGAAGATGTGATTTCCGTGCAAAACATTTCCCACACTCAGAGCATGGAAAAGGTTTCTCACTTGTATGAAATCTCTGATGTCGCAAAAGATATGATTTCCGTGTAAAACGTTTCCTGCAATCAGCACATGGATAAGGTTTCTCACCCATATGAATTCTCTGATGTCTAAGAAGAAGTGTTCTCCTTGTAAAACATTTACCACACTCAGAACATGACAATACTTTATCAACCCCATCAGCCCTTCTATGTGTCAGAAAATCTGTTTTGTCAGCTAAACATCCATCATGATTGCAAAGATCGGGTGATATATCTGTCTCAGGACATACAAGAGGTACATTTACAGTAATTGCATCTGCTTCTGAAAAATCTTGTTGAGAGATTTCTATTTTACAATCTGAAGATGAAAAAAAACTTTCCTCCGAGGTATTTCTGTTGCTGTTTTCCACTGCAAATTCAAAGGAAAAATTTAAATAATGGAAAAATGTTTTGTTAGCAGTGATGAGTAATTACAAACTAGTGGTGAGCAAATATATGTTACAAATAACTCACTGTATTGCAATAATAAGTGAAACAAGTATGATCTTGTGTTGTGTTCAAACGACAGACAGATCCAATTGGCATATTTTAGTGAGTAATGTTCAGCCGAATAATTTACATAATTAAAAAGATGCTCAGTCCCCATAGTGAGACGTTTAGGTAACGCAAAACAGTATAGTGAGAGGATACAGGTAAAAACAGGGGACTAAGAACAATTCATAAAGCTTAAACCCGCATAGAAAACCATCTTATATGGTGGTGTGGCACATCGCTATATTATTCACATGGCATGTATGTAAACAGCATTTGAGAATCTATATGTAATGCTTATAAATGTCTGTTGTGCTGCATAAGATTGTTTTAGTGTGGGAATAATTGCAGAATATAATTCCTATCTATAGTCAGTGAATATTACTCACCTGTGCTGATATGTGCAGGGATTCTCTCCTCCAGACACTGCTGATCCCCGCTCACACACTTCTCTTCTACCTCTAGAACTTCAACTTTAACATCAATCAGATCTTCCCCCTAAATATCCCACAAACAATAAAAAATTGCTAATTAATTAATGAATAAATGAAACAACACTATATTGTGCTATTCTGCTAATGCTATCTACCTGATACTCCTGTAGCACACAATGATCTTCCTCTTTATATCCATTTACATATAGATGACAGGGAGATCTCTCTCTGGTATTTTTCTTCTGTAAATTATCTGTAGGAACAACACAATTATGTAATAATTTGTTATTTTGCAATTATTATACAGAGAGTATGGCACAATACAAACATTTTAGACTCCTCTTACCCACTGATGGTAGAGTCTGGTGATTATCCATTAGGACGTCCTTGTAGAGATCCTGGTGTCCTTCTATATACTCCCACTCCTCCATGGAGAAATAGACAGGGACATCCTGACACCTTATAGGAACCTGACACACACAATGGGCCTGATCCAGCGCTACGAAAATTCGCACGAAGGGCGAATGCGTACGATCGACCGTGCGAAAAACCATACATGCCCCTAACACTCCCATAGTAAAGTACCTGCATACGACGCCTATACCCTACACTGGGTACGACCGTCGGCCGTACGAAAATTCGCACAAAATACGCTGAGCGTACGGGCTTAGCACGCCCATACTGTACAATTTAAATGGCTACCCCCGCCTCCCTGTAGTAAAACGGGCGCCCAGCCGACCATCGTAAAAAAAATACGCCCAGCGAGCGAAAAATACGCTAACAATACGCCCGCTATTCGCTCATGACGCCCGGGCGACCGGAAGCTGTCATACTGGGCATGCGCATTGCGAATTTTTCACCGAATTTTCGCATACGCTCCCATTCCCAGCAGTCACCTCTCCAGTCACACACATCCCCTGGTGTCACTGTATAATATTCCATTCCCAGCAGTCACCTCTCCAGTCAGCAGCTGAATGATCTTATTGGTGAGTTCCAGGATCTTCAGGTCATTGCTTCTCAGATGTATCAGTGAGTTAGATGGAGGAACCGTGATGGGGCTCTTGGTCTCATTCCACCCTCCTAAAACACAGTTACTCCCACCGGATGTTACATCTCCACCAGATTTAGTAATTACTGTGTAATCCTGCGTATCAAGACACAATGATAATATCCAGTGGTCACATCCTCCTCTCTGATTACTACATTACCCTCAGTTACCACTTCCTTGCATCCTCCTAAGCCTGATTAAAACACTCAGATATTTGGGGGTTTACAACAACTAATTTTCAACTACTTATTAATCTCTTAGTTTAGCTAAATCCATATATGCAGGATACCTCCTCTCAAATCACATCCCTGTATTATTACTAGATAAGAGCAATGTCATGTGACACTCCCAGAGAATCCTCCTCACCTCTCCAGTCAACAGATGAATGATCTCCAGGGTGTAATTTAATATCCTCTCAGCCAGGTGACATCTCTTCTTGTCCATAATGAAATTAGAATTGGAGAGCTTCTTGTTTGCCGAAGAAATAAGAGTAATATGAAAAGCATAAATATTTATGTTGTTATATTGGACCTGATCCAGAACTACGCCTCAAAGCGAATTTGCGCGTGGCAGAGACGTAAAATCGCTGTTTTGTACGCACTGCACATGCGCATCATAGAAAATACGCACATCATGGGCAAGCTAGATTCCCTTTCGACAGATGGCCCCCGCTCGGGATAACCAAGCTCAGAGACATGGTGAACCTGAATGCTAGATCGGTCCTATCAGCCACACAAATTCATGCCAATCATGAAGTTCCCAGTACTTACAACTTCGCCCTGCTCCAGGCATTGCACTACGCCTCCTCTGTAACCAGGCAAATAACCCCTCAGGATTGGTGTAACGATTTGGATGACATGCTATTGCAGCCACTACAGGGAAGGGGTGCAATCTCTCGTCATTATGGTTATCTCCGTGACACTTTAGACCATACCAGGGTGAAGCAAGGTTTGGCCTATTGGACAGACATTTTTCCAAATCTAGCCATAGAGGAATTATTGAAAACCTTAAATTTCTCTATGGAGGTTCTGAAGGTCAGCACATATAGGGAAATGACCCTATATACATT
>WWET01000595.1:21056-31902 GCA_011038615.1 Limnodynastes dumerilii
AAGGGGGCTGGAGGCACATGATGGGAGTACTGGTGGAGGCTGGAGGCACATGATGGGAGTACTGGAAGTAAATGGGTAATGGGGGGTGCCAGTCCCTTACTTTGCCAGGGGCGCTGGACCCATAGATACTCTTCTGCATATATACTCATTTATGGATCTCTTGTTAAATCAAATGTAATCCTAAACACAGCTCATTTGTAACACCTATAAGTTTCATAATACACCATATTCACAGCTTGTTGTTTTCTCTTTTTATAATAATAGTAGTTAACATTATCCAGGAAGAACTATTCATTTAACAAGGAAGCAGGTGTTTTATAACATCGGGATCAGAGACAATACATTTGCCACCTGCATTTCACCACTGGAAAAAACTGACACTGTAGTCTAACAAATAAAACAACTGTTAAATTGTTACTTTGTTAAAAGCATCTATTTGTCTATCTATCTATCTATCTATCTATCTATCTATCTATCTATCTATCTATCTATCTATCTATCTATCTATCTATCTATCTATCTGTCTGTCTGTCTGTCTGTCTGTCTGTCTGTCTGTCTGTCTGTCTGTCTGTCTGTCTGTCTGTCTATCTATCTATCATATCCATAGCTTAAAGATCTGGCACCTTGGGGAAGAGTACAGGAGGCGGGTGCAAAATCTGAGTATCCTTACCTTCTTGCCCCTAAATTGTAATACCAGTGTTCACTATAGTTATCATTGGTGAGTACAAATGTATAGGGCAAAAATATGATGAAATTCTGAAGCTAGTGCTTACCTAATATGATTATATTTGTCTACCTCAATAACCAACAATAGTACATTCATTACAGCAGAAGAGGAAGAAAGTAAAGAGAGGGAAAGGGTACATTACATGGCAAAAGGCAACATGGTTTGTTAAGAGAACAGGGGAAAAATAGTAGAAAAAGACATATATAGACATAAGGGTAAAGAAAGGACAAAAGAGGAGGAAACAAGAGAGATATAAAGATGAAGTCCCTGATTCAGACTTAGGTTCAGAAGGTCCGCTTGACACGTTACACCGGCATATGCACACGCCAGATGTTATGTGGCCGAAAGTTCTTTGTTCCGTACAGAAGAACTTCCGTAAAAGCTGGCACTTAAGATCCTCATACCTAAACCCCATCCTACAGGCAGTTTTAGGCATGCTAATTAAGTGACAGGGCTGGAAGAAGCAGATCCATACGGTAAAGTTAGAGTTCTGGACACTTAAGTGTTAAGTGCACTCCCTTCCTCCATGCTTAATTACAGAGCTCCTTGCGGATCTTAGTCAATAGAGAGGTGCATACAACAATAAATATTGAACAGACACAAAAGGGAGGGTAAAGACAGACACACAAAAAGGGGAGAGACAAAGTAGTAAAACAGAAAGGTGTAAAATTATAGGGATACATACATAGAAAGTGACAGCAGATAAGAGCCACATGGCCCATACAGTCTGCCCAGTTGTTTATTTAAAACTATGCTGACCCTAGACTCTATTTACCCTCAATTTAGATTGAGATTTAGGATATCCTTATATTTGTCCCAAGCATGTTAAAACTGTTCTACTGTGGTAGCCTCAATCACCTCAGATGGGAGAATATTCCACTTATCTATCACCTTCTCAGTGAAGTCATTTTTCCGCATATTTCCTCTAAATCTACCGCCCTCCAGTGTATATCCATGCGCTTGTGTTCTATTACACCTCTTCCTCTAAAAAAAATGCCAACCTCGTCTAGCCAGACACATCCTTGATATATTTGAAAGCTGCAGTCATATCCCCCCTCTCCCTTCTCTGCTCCAAGCTATACATGTTTAGTTCCTCTAGCCTTTCTTGGTATGTTTTGTGACACAGGCCATGGACCATTTTAGTTGCTCTTCTTTGCACAGTCTCTAATGTATTTATGTGTTTGTGGAGATATGGCCTCCAGAACTGAACACAGTATTCTAGGTGAGGTCGTACCAACGATCTCTTTACACCTCCCACTCATTGGTAACCCAAGGTTTCAGGACTCCATGGCCGCTAATCCTTTCTCTTCATGGAGGAGGGGGGAGTACACACTATTAATCATCTGGTTGATCATGACTTACGGGAACCCCTCAGCTTCTCCCAAGCTGATGTTAAATACCCCTGTATATGTACTTTTAACATGGCCTTTTCACAGGCGCAACATTACATCAGTGGGGAATTAAGAAAACTTTCAGTATTGGATTGGAAAAACCCCTTAGATAAGCTATTACTCAAGGTGACACCTCAAAAGAGGGCCGTATGTTCCTCCAGGGTACTTCCGGCGGTAACATACTCTGAAATGTTTTTAAATATCTTTCACCGTGGCTACATTTCACCCTTGAGACGATTTAAGATGGAACTATCCCAAAGTCACTCTTGCCCTAAATGTGGATCACCGGAGGCAGATCTAAAACATTGTTTTTGGGATTGCCCGCCTTTGAGAATTCTTGGTAGAGTAATTTAAACTAACCCCCGAATGGGCTATGTTTGGGATATTCCCCCCAGGGTACAGGGCATCTGCAGGATGTAAGAAACTCATGTTGGCAGTTTCATCAGCAGCTAGAAAGAGTATTCTTCAGGTTTGGATCCAGCCGCGCCCACCCTCAATATCTCTTTTCAGAGAAAAACCTTACCATGTATTTAGGATGGACTGGCTGGGAACTACCTTACAAAAAGAAATACAGGTGGAGAGGTTTTTTTCATACTTGGGAGAATTTTATTAATATTCTCTCAACCGGAGTCAAAACACAGATTTTAAAATGTTTTAAAAATACTATATGGTATGAAACTCGTCTCTTAGTACAGGACCCCTCAATAAACCTAGATTCACCTTGAAAGGGCTTTGTTAGGTTACCCATCAGGAGATGCCGGTAATACAATATATGGTTGTCAAGATGTTGAAATGTGATGTAAACTCTGAATGTATAACCATTCTTTGCAAGATTTGATGATGTGATACTATTGTGTAAAACAAATGTGAAACTGTAACTTGTTTTATTATGTTTGGTAAGCAATTGCTTCAATAAAAAAATATGTTATAAAAAAAAAAAAGAACTATCTGCCCCTGCTTGATCTCTATGTGTCAATTCCCCTCTCCCTGCACTTACCTATCTTTACCTGTCAGAAATGCATGTTAAGGGTCATGCAGACAGATCTGTAGCACTGAATGACTCTCAATGACCATGTATCTGAAAAACAGTCACACTGTCAGAGAGAAGAGCTGTGCTCCAGCGCTACAGATCTGCCTGCATGACCACAAGCCGGCATTTCTGTCTTGGATGCTCATGAAAGTGGCTGGCTCATAGGGGCTGCTGTTAGAAGAGTACTCACCGGGGCGCAGAGTCTAACCAAAATCTGGTGTTCACTGGAGCCCCTGATGGTGGGCAAAGGCAAGTTGTGGCCCCCGGCGGCAACTCCTATGCATGTGGGTAAGACACAAATGACAAACAGGAGATGGAAAGATCCCAGTGAAAGAACACCCGACAATGGACAAACAAGTGAATACAGAGTGGGGCTTACACTCACACAACACTCCAAGACACACATTAGCAAGCAGAGGCAAGGAACAAGGCAAGGAAGGAGAACACAGGACACAAAGGATTAAACCAGGAAGCAGGCAACTCAGAATCAAAAAGGCACTAGGCAAAGAACAACAGAGACAGAGACAGAGAGAGAGAAAGAGAGAGAGAGAGAGAGAGAGAGATAGAGAAGAAACAGCATGGGGAGCAGGAGCTATAACCATCGGGTCAAGCGTGCACCCGCTGGTCTATTTACAGAGGAGGCTGGCCAATCAGGGGACAGTGCCAGGACCAGCCTCCAGAAACAATTCAGTGCTTGTCTCGGCTGTAATGAAGCAGCCGGGACCAATGGTTACTATGCGCCACATGGAAATACAGCAAGCGTTCTGGTTGCTGAGGCTTGGAATCGATGAAGGGCTTTAAGATCAGAAGGTTAAACCCAATGCACAATTGCTTTAACCTTGTCCGGGTCCATCTTGAAACCACAGGGAGAGATGACATACCCAAGAAAGACTACTTGAGACACTTTGGACTCACGTTTCTCCATCTTAGCAAATAATGAGTTTTTTCGAAGACGAGACAGAACTTGACCTACTTGAGCTCTATGCAGTTCTTGGGAGGGGGAGTAAATGAGGATATCGTCCAAGTAAACTACTACGAATCTGCCCAGAAAATCTCGAAGAATGTCATTGATGAAATCTTAGAACATGGTGGGAGCGTTACAGAGGCCAAAGGGCATCACCAGGTATTTGTAGTGGCCTGAATGAGTGTTGAAGGCAGTCTTCCACTCATCCCTCTCCCTTATTTATATTAAGTTTTAAGCACTTCTTAAGTCAATCTTGGTATACACAGTGGCTCCTTTGAGTTGGTCAAAGAGATCCGAAATGAGGGGGAGTGGGTATGAATTGGGTATGGTGATTTAGTTTAGACCACGGTAGTCAATGCATGGTCTTAATGACCCATCCTTCTTCTGTACAAAGAAAAAACCTGCACCAACGGGAGACTTGGAAGGATGAATAAACCCTTTAGCCAATCTATCTCTGATGTATTCATCCATAGCTTCTGTCTCTGGACGAGATAAAGAAAACAGACAGCCCTGTGGTAACTTGGCTTCAGGCATTAAGTCGATAGAGCAATCATAAGATCTGTGAGGCAGCAGGACATCAGCAGATTTTTTGCAGAAGACATCAGCATATGCAGAATATTGAAATGGAAGTTGGGCTCCAGAAAGAGTAGTACTTCGAATGGGTAATACTAGAAAAGAAGAGGTATAGGCTTCACCCCAACGGGTAATATCTCCTTTGGTCCAATCAATTTGAGGGTTATGCAGGACAAGCCATGGATGTCCCAAGATAAGTGGAGCAGATGGGCAGTTGATTAAGAAAAACTCCAGGATTTCAGAGTGGCAGATTCAGACCGTAAGGCGTATAGGTTCGGTGACTTCAGTAATTCGGCCTCCAGACAAGGGTTGGCCGTCAAGTTCACATGCCATTATACGAACCAGAACTTCCCTATGAATCAGTCCCATGTTCTGAGCCAAAGTGGAGTCCAGAAAGTTGTCAGCTGCTCCGCTGCCAATAAAGTCTGATAGATCCAGCCTGCGAGTCCCAACCACCAATCAAGCAGGAACCGCTATTCGCTCATGACGCGCGAGCGACCGGAACCTGTCATACTGGGCATGCGCATTGCGAATTTTTGGACGAAAATTCGCATACGATGAGCGTACGCTCGCTTGCGAGCGTTGCTCTGGATCAGGCCCATTGATCCACCTTATGTCCGCATCCCCCACAGTATAGGCAGAGGCCGATAGCATGAAGGCGATTCCTTTCATATCTGGAAAGCCTGAAGGAACCTAAATGCATAGGTTCATCTTCCATAGGAGCAGTAGACGGAGTGTAAGCTGTAGCGGAGCTAGCAACTGAATCCCTTTCCGTACGCCTCTCGCGTAGGCGTCAATCTGCTTTAACAGCCAGTAACATGAGATCCTCCAAGGTACTGGGAGAGGGATATTGGACTAGAGCGTCCTTTAACTGTTCAGAAAGACCTGCCCTAAACTGGCTACGCAGAGCTGGGTCATTCCACTGACAGTCTGTAGCCCAACAGTGGAACTCCGTGGCATATTCTTCAGCCATCTGGCGACCCTGGCGAATGGCCCTGATTTTGGCCTCAGTAGTTGCCATGTGGTCCGGATCATCATAAATAAGTCCTACGTGTCTACGGTTTGTCTGGCAGGGTGTTCCAAGGGAAGAAATAATAAAGAGTTGCGATATGGGATTCCTCTAAAAAATATATTTATTAAAATAACCAGATATAGAATATATAGAAATACTATTACAAATATAACATGCACAAAACTAAAAACATTTAAAAACAATATATAAACACAAAATGCACAGTTTGGGTATAGAGCAAAAATAATCAATTTAGAACCTGTCGACAGGATTTCTATGAGTGGATTTTAATTAATGCTCTGTAATTCCAAATAGACTGATGTCCTTTATCTCCAAATTCAGGTTGTATGTGGTTCGTATTTAGAACGAGTTCATATATGATTTTTAACCACTCTTGTGGGGCTCCACACTGTAAGAATAATAATACTAAACCCAGTAGATACGATGGTGTAGACCTGTGAGTTATCCCTGTTGTTGTATGCACCCGTTGTGTTATGCTGATGATCTATGTCAGTGGAGCACGGCACTGTCTTTCAGCTGCTATGGCAATGCAGCTGTAACATTGAGACTACAATCTTGCTATGGTGTACGGGTATACAATGTTACTCACAGTTTTATTCTTCTTCGGTCAGCCGGGACGAAGGCAAATGTCCACAATTCATGTATAGCGGGGACTGGATGTCAAGTCAGGCTCCCGCTTGATGATTATATATGCAGATGTCTGTGGTTCTCTTTGGTGGACGCCGCTCCGGCAGTCTCTGGTCGGATCACCAATACAGGCAGCCTATATGGATGGACTTCTGCCCCGCAATCTCCGGCAGCGAAGTATAACTCTTGTTTAGGGAGCTCCCTCATATACAGTCCTTTTTAATATAATTTGTCCATGTCTCAATAACCGGACTGTTTGGAGACGGTGTCAATCAGTCACTGTGTTTAAATACAATACCTTGATGCGTTTCTCCTGTAGGTACAGGTTTCTTCAGAAGGTGTTGGTGGATATCCGGTTTTCCATTTTTTGTTCCAAGGGAAGACTAAATGCCCAGGTTTGAGGATCGCCTTGGAGGAGAGAAATTACAAATCCAACACGCTGTTGCTCATTTCCTGAAGCGTTAGGCCTGAGCTGGAAGTAGAGTAGACAACTGTTCTTGAATTGTTGGAACTTGGTTCGGTCTCCAGAAAATCTGTCAGGCATAGGAACTTTAATGTCTGAAGCAGCAGCGAGTGGCGGTGCGGGTGCTTGAGCTTGGCTTCCCCGCAAGTTAGTAATAGCGTCTTGCGATTTGACTTGAAATGTTAGGATCTGCACCACCTGGATAAGGTGCAACACCTGAGCGATCAAGGTGTTAATGGCGTCCATGGTAGCCGAATCCATGTTGACGACTAACGGTATTGGTCGGTTAGGAGAGTACTCACCGGGGCGTGGAGTCTAACCAGAATCTGGTGTTCACTGGAGCCCCTGATGATGCGGACAGTCTGGGCTGCAGACAAAGGCAGGTTGGTTGCGGCACCCAGTGGCAACTCCTAAGACACAAATGACAAACAAGAGATGGAAAGATCCCAGTGAAAGAACTCCCGACAAGGGACAAACAAGTGAAGGCAGACTGGGGCTTACACTCACACAACACTCCAAGACACAAGCTAGCAAGAAGAGGCAATGAACAAGGCAAGGAAGGAGAACACAGGACACAAGGGATTAAACCAGGAAGCAGGGCACTCAGAATCAAAAAGGGAGAGAGAGAGAGAGAGAGAGAGAAACAGCACGCGGAGCGGAAGCTATAACCGGCGGGGCAAGCGTGCACTCGCTGCTCTATTTACAGAGGAGGCTGGCCAATCAGGGGACACAGCCAGGACCAGCCTCCAGAAACAATTTGGCACTTGTCTTGGCTGTAATGAAGCAGCCATGGCCAATGGTTACTATGCGTCGCATGGAAATAGAGAAAGTGTTGTGGTTGCTGAGCAACCAGAACGCGGGGAACCAATGAGCACCGGGCAGCCAGAGAGCGGGCGCACATGGCTAATTTGCATGCCGTCCGCTCATGTGACGGTATGCAGGAGGAGAGAGGCAGACCCAGAGGAAGATGGCATCGGAGGAACGGGGAATGGTGAGTATAACATGCGGCATGTAACAGCCCTGTACCCCCCAGAAGCCTTGTCGCCACAGGCGAACTGCCTACTCCGCCTATGCCTATGGCTGGCCCTGACTACATAGGAATCATGGAGGTACAAATGGGCTCAATAAACTTACCTATCTAATTCAGTGTCACATATCTATTTCTCCATTGTTTTAAGTATGGGACATTTAACAATTTAAATCAACATATTAAAACATCTATAATAGAAATCATAATTCATGCCCATACACTGACAGATAATTGATTTATATATATCTTTGTAATTTCATTGATTAGGAGTATTTAATGCCTGTGTATCGGGTCTGGATAGACATGTGTCTTACTTACCTGTTATGAGGTTTGTATATCATCCTTCTAGCTAATTATTTCTACTATTATGTATTTATTTTGTAATATACATATACACACATATATATTAATAGAGTAAAAAAAAACCTTACCTTACTGTTGTTAGTCTGTCAAATGATATGTACGGAGGAATGCACTGCAGTTTTTTCTGACAATTATTGTGCCAATCACACTGTCAGTTAGCATCTTACCAGTATGTACAGTCAAATGATGTTACAGAAGCACATTAAACAGCATTGCACAAAAGATTTTTGGGAGCTCCAAACATTTTTCTATTAGCAATGTCACAATGTTGAATACTTCGGTGTGTATTGACACCCAATCATCAATGCGATGATTCCCATTTATCTTCTGACAGAGGGCCATATTTCTGGGCATGCATAGATGTGTAGCAGAGGGTTATGGGAAGACTTTTAAACAGATCCTCTGGAAAATACAGTGTTGTGCGTACAGATGCATTATGTTGCACGCCAGGGCTTCAGATCATTGATATTGTCTTGTTTAGATGTGGCATTCTTAAGAAAAAAGCCAATATGTACCCAGCTTAAGCCCAGCAGCCATCATTAATGAATTTCAGGTTTGTGACATCTGCATCTGTCTGTATTTAGGCTGTGTTAGGATTTGGGGCTGCACTTTGTCCAGACCCAATGCACCTCGTTAAAGCCCTAGGCTTACCCAACACCTATCCGATCTCACAGGCCTGTGTCCCTGAATGCTGCCTCCACCACCATCTTCCAGGGCCATCAGAGACTCCTACCTACAGAAAGCCATGTTGCACAAATAATGACAGAGGGGAGGAAGCATTCCTCGCATGCAGACACAAGGAGGTGGTGGAGAACAGTGTAGAAGTAAAAAAAAGGAAAGGTAACACAAAAAGAGTACCTGCAACATAAACATGGTCAGGTAGTGGCATAAACATAGAGCATAAAACACAAAAATGTCCCAAAGGCAAAAGTTCATAGACAACATGAGAGATTTAGCTCCTCAGTGAGTCAGTCTGGACTTTTTGAATGCAACAAAAATAACTTAGGGCCAGATTCTGACCTATGTAAGTCCCCTGTGTCGGAACATCTGCGCATGCATGTGCCAGATGTTCCGACAGCGTAAGTACTGACATAAGTAACTAAGTTACGTACGTTAGTATGTACACAGAATGAGCTGACCCTTCATATACGATGGTCGTATCCCTGCCATATAGGTGAGGTGTCGGGGGGCGGGGAAGCCATAAAAATCGTAGAAGTCTAGTCATAAAAAATAAGGTAGCAATAACTTTCTTTAGGGAACAAAGACGTTTACCAAACTCCAAAAGCACTGAAATTTTGACATTAAGGCTGGAGATTTAATGGAGTTTTTCCTTAAGCAATGCACACACAGATTTGTGTGTTCAATTAATGGAGGTTATAGACCACCCCATGCACATTACTGAGGATTTTGTTCTTTTCAGAGGTTTACAGTTTTTGGGCCAGATCTCTGAGTGTTTTCTATACGCATGAAGATCGGGTGTCTGCACGAAAGAGGGTTAAGGTCTCCCTTGACACTCCCCTTGTGCGGAGCTCTGGACACATACATCTAGAACCCTCACTTAACTCCCCTGCACAGAAAATATGATAGATCACAATTTCTGTGCAGCCCTCACTTAAAATATGGAAGGAGAGGGAGTCTGGATAATACTTTTTTTCCCTCGTACATAGCATAAGCACTTTCCACTTACTGCCCCACAATCAAAAATGCTCCAAGGATGGAATTTATTAATCTTCATGAGAACATGGGCTCCTTATACATTGGGAGGACATAAGGCACAAAAAGACTGTCAAGCTAGCAACAAACAATGTGATGTTCCCAATGACTTATATAACATTCCGTTCACTAGGGACATCATATAGTGATCGCGCACTGGCACAGCAAAACAACGCAATTATCAGCACAGTGTTTTTGGATTGTTTTGACAGCATTTTGATAAACTAGTTTATGACACACGATGTAACGTTGCGCGGCAGAAGCCGCGTTACTTACCTGACCAGAGGGCTCCTGCGTTTAACGGGCTGCTCCAGCGGCGGTCTCCAGCGTCCTCGTGGACCGCTGGGCGCCGCCATCTTGCCTGAGGCACGTGACTCCCCGCGGCCAATCCTGAGGCAGGCCCGGGGAGCACGTGTCAGAGGANAAATCACGTGATTTTGAGCTTAGTGAATCGCCTTTGGCGATTTTGAAGCTCAAAATCACGTGATTTGGGCCAAATCGCGTTTAGTGAATAAGGCCCTAGGAGCCTGGTTCCCACCTACCCTGCTTGAGACCAGCATACCTACCCTGCTTGAGACCAGCATACCTACCCTGCTTGAGACCAGCATACCTGGGTGTGGGTCCCCGGTTAGAAAATCCCAATTTCGAAAATTCGAATTGCGGCCACATGCGGCCCACTGAGGACATTTATATGGCCCGCCGGGTGTTTTGCAGGTGGGTGGAGACTTCTCTTAGAAGCCTGCACCCCCCCGCGCTGCAGAGCTGGTTGTGGCCGGGGATGCCGCTGCGCTCACTGCAGCGCATCCCCAGCCGTCTTTCCTGTAGGACCGCCGCTGCTCTTCTCCTGTGCGGCGGGACTCAGGCTGTATGACGTTGCGTGACCTGGGGGCACACAACGTCATAGAGCCTGCGTCCCGCCAGAGAGGATGTGC
>WWET01000595.1:33668-46193 GCA_011038615.1 Limnodynastes dumerilii
TGCCTTAAAACACCCAATAATTACTTAAAATGATGTACATTGCAAATACCAATCAGCTTAGGTATTATTGGGCCTCAGCCAGACCTACGCCCGCCGTCCTAGCGAAAGATCGGCTTTTGAGCTGATCTGCGCATGCGCCGGGCAGACGTTGCCCGGCGTTGCTACGGCAACGCCCGATCTTAGATCGGGCGTCCGTAACAGCGCCATAGGGACGCTGGAGGGGATGTCCCCCAGCGTCCCTACATTCAGGTTAGTGTAGGTGGGCGGGGGGAGATAGTTAAATGAGGGTGGGAGGGCGGGCTAGGCGGCCATACGCTCCTGTGCGAGCGTTTGGCCCCTTCCTTACGCCGGCTGAAGTTAGGGTAGCCTTCAGCCGGTGCAAGAAAGTGGCCATACACCCGCAGGTGTAAAGAAGGGGCCATACGCCCGCACAGGGGGAGTGTCGGTCAAAATGAACGCCGATACGCTGTGCTTTAGTAAGCACAACGCATCGGCGTAGGTCTGGATCAGGCCCTATATCACAGTTATAGGAACTCAGCACTTATCCTATTGACATATATACAACACAGACAACACACTAATTCCTGCCATACAGTATAAACTGCCTCTAAATTACCACCATGACATACACACAGAATCCTAGTTCTTGCCATACAATACACACTTTTCCTGCCACTGTATGCTTTCAGCCATCCTTTGCCACCCCTATATGACTGTAGTCAGCCTTTCCTGCTCCTGTATGCCTCCAACCATCCTTTCACCCCCTTTGCGTGCGTCAGTGGGGTGCCGGACACCAGTCTGGAACCGGTCCTTCATTACTATGGTGGAACAATTATGCAGCATATATTTTGGTATTTCTTAAAACTGCAGATTTTTCAGATACTATTTTTCAAGTATTTTAGGAAGTTAAGTCATTTTAAGATATACCATGATGTCACATTCACACTTTTTCATGTTCTTATACAGGGTAAAACCTTAAATATTCTAGGAAAGTGAATCATTTATTGTTTCACTTTCACTCGTAAGAAATAGATGTATAGTTTAATATAATAAAAGGATGAAAGAAATAAAAAACACAACAGTTCAGTGGTACAAAAAAATTGACATTAAAGGATGATATATGAAAACAAATTTATCTGTGTAATAAAGCTTAGGCTTACCATTAGTTTTTTGTTTCCCATATTTAATAGTAGAGATCCCATTAGCAGATTTTAAATAAATTGTACCATTAGCATATTATTATTATTATTATTATTATTATTATTATTATTATTATCTATATATATAAAAGTTAAAATATGTATGTATGTGCAGAGGTGTAGCTAGCTGTCATGGTGCCCGGAGCAAAGGTATGTTGCGGCGCCCCCTCCTCTGTGCTGTATTGGGGATGTGACTGTTCATTATCTTACCATTCTCCTCATCACCCCTCTTCATCATCTCCCCCTCCCCTTTATTATTTCTCTATCCCCTTCATCATCTCCCCCCTAATCTCCCTCATCTCCCCTTTGTCATTTCTCTTTCCCCTTCATCATCTCCCCCTTCCTCGCCATCATCTCCCCCTTGCCTCTTCATCAGCTCCTCCTCTCCATTCACTTCACCATCTCCATTTTCATAATCCCTTCCCCTCCTCTTCATCAGCTCTGGCTTCCCATTCTCTTCATCATTTCCCCTCATTCATCATCTTCCTATTGTCATCATCACCTCTCATCTCCATTCTCTTTATCATCTCCCCATCTCCATTTATCATTCTTATAACCTCCCCCTCACCATTCTCTTTATTATTTCATTATCCCATTCATTATCTTTTCCTCCCCTCATCATCTCCCCCCCCATGTTGCAAACCCCCTTCATCTCCTTAATGTTGTCTTATGCCATCACATTTATTATATTATTGAGTGTGCAGAGACTGTGCAGACAAAATACTTTCCTGTTTTGTCGCAGATCTGCTCTTCTATAAATGCCTGTGACGTCATGACGTCACACGCATGGAGCTCTGCAATCAGGGCGCAGGAGTCCGGCAGATGTTGGCCGCCATAACTACGGCAACGCCCAATCGTGAGGGTAAGTACGCTGTGGGCAGGAGGAGTGTCAGGGGGAGTCCACGATGTAACGCTGAGCATTAGTACGCTCAGTGCTACATCGTAGCTCTGGATCAGGCCCAGTGAACCCTATTATACATTCTAGGAGGTTTGGATCCTCGTCAGACCTCTAGTTGGTGTAATTGGGTAGAAATTTGACCGGGAGTCTGTTCTGGGCCTTCCACTGGATGGATCTGGATGACATCACATCCCGATTTATGGAAAAGAGGCCAGGAAGTTATCATCTGATGGCACTCTTTAAGAAACATTTAGGAGATACTGTGACAGCAAATCATAATATCTAACTTTGATTTTTCCCACTTTTCCGTGCAGTTAGATTATATATCATCTGTATTTGTTCTCAGCGTATCCACGCACATCCATACTACCCAATTTGAACACACAACGCTTTATCCAGACTTCCAACAGAGAGGCTGGTTTGTACTCACAAGTGGGCGTGACTTTTTACTACAATGTAAACTGTAGGCATGCCAAAGAACTGCGTGCTGATTCAGACTTTTGAACCGCTGCTATTTTGTATCAGCACAGGTCAGAAAATTTAAGGTAGGATATCAGAATTCTATCTATATGAGGGAAGTGGTTAGCGTGAATACTGCGGGTCTCTAATTGCACATCCTCAGATTGAGTCAATTGAAGTTTGACAATTTGCACACATGTGACACTTAAACTACAATGGGAACCCGCTAGTAGGAAAAATAAAAAAAAACTTCAAAATCACAGACAAGAGTTTTTATCACTAATTTTTTTTTTATATTTACGCTAAACAGGTATCATCAAAATGTATGCAAACTTTACTGTCTTAAGGCAACACACAGTAACTAAATAAAAATCAACCATATGTCTTACTAGTAAGATATTGTCAGTAACATGAGTTGTGTTGAACTGAGTGTTCCTTTCATGTTTCTGTGTGTTTCCTCCAGTTTCCAAGAACATTGTTGTCATTTATTTCATTTCTGAAAATGAAGGTGTACGTGTGAATTTACACATTAAGTTCCCATAGGGTAGACACAGATATTCATATTTAAATAGTATTCATACTTAAATAGTCTCCGTGTTGTGCTACTAAATATGTAAGCATTCTATCAATAACATTATTTTAAAATACAACAACAATAATATTGTTAAAGGCTAATTTTGCATTTAAAGTACAGTTTGTTTCAGAGCTAGTGGGTATAGGTAGATAAGTGATTATTGACATTTGTGTGAATTTACAATGGCCATTATACATTTTCTGCTGTTTTAGAGATTTAGACAGATTAGCTAGAACTTCAAAGCTAATACAGTGAAAAGAGCTAAAGTGATACAAATCAATTGAAATGACAGTTTGTCTTAGTTGGAGTGACAAGTTGTTAAGGGAAAGCTGTTGTGCATCCTCTCTCTGGATGAAATGTGATGAAAGACCATTCTGTCAGAGATCTCTCGTGAACTTGACACACCTGTTTTCTTGTCTGCCTCCAATCTGGCTGCATACCTGTAGCTGAGGTGTAACTGCCGTCTGCGGTTCTTACTATGTGGGTCTGCATGCCTCTTGGCTATTGTCCAACATGCACAAAGAACTCTATGTAAGGAAAATGACTTTATGCTTTTTCACTTTGTTTATATATTGTAACTGGAAAATGAGTATCTGTTTTGTTCTTTATGTATATCACAAGTTTCTATTTACCCTGTCTGTCTTGTTTAGACTGATAGAAGACATTGTAGAAATAAAGATACCATAAACTCAACTTTAAATCTGACTGGATCCTAAATTATGATTTTCTCATTATTTGTGTGCATTTGGATCACATTTTGTCCACTTCTTGCACTCTTCATATGCAGGGCAATCTTTTCCACTGAGCACAATGGGCAGGTGCCCAGGGTGCCTTGAGCACTGCTGCCCAGCCCAAGCAGCCAAAGCATTTACAGACTGACTGCCCTGGATTTCAGCTATGGAGATGGCTGCATTTTTTTTATTCCTGTGAATGGGTTGGTAGAGGCTCCTATGCATTGCTTTTCCCAGGCAGGGGAGTAGCGATTGTGGAGCCGGTGGAGCTTGTGCTCTAGGCGCTGGCAGACCAACGGGGCACCACAGAGCACAGCCAAGCGCCATCTCTAGATCCCTAATGTGCTTATATTACATGTGGGATAATATTAGGAGTCTGGAATGGCACACCATATAATGTACAAGTAGGGAATATCATGGGTCTGGGAATTAAACATATTATAATATATTTGGGGTATATTATGGGTCTGGGAATGGCACAGTATATATACTGTATATAATGTGCCATTCCCAAACCCTAATATAAACCTCATATTATAGTATGTGTTATTCCCAGATCCATAATATACCCCACATGTGCTTTATATAGTGTGCCATGTGCATAGAAGTGTAATGTTAGGGAGACAGGAAGGGCGATATGTAATAGATTGGGGGTAGGGAGAGAGATGTGTAATGTAAAGGGGGTGCAGGGAGAGGGAAGTGTACTGGGGCCTGATCCAGAGCAACGCTCGCAAGCGAGCGTAAAGGCAGGTATGTCATTAGGGGGAAAGCCCGAAGAGCAGATGTGTAACAGAGGAAGGAAATATGTAATGGTTGGGGGGGGGGAGGGGGAGATGTGTAGTGGCAGTTATCTTAATTTTCTCCACAGACTTTCAGTGCAGTGAGAATCAGTTTAAGGCACGAAGAGCAAAACCCAACAATCAATATTCATTTAAGTAAAAACAACACCTCCTTTTAGCGAGTAAATGTCAGGGAACAAACTCACTCCACTCCCTGGCACACTACACTATGGGAGGATGGGGTTGGGGGACGTCACAGCATTCACTCGCTCCAGGTGCCATTAATCCATGCTACGCCTCTGTGCCCAGGGCCTACAATACTGTTAAGACGGCCCTGTTCATAGGCACACACATCCATGCTGTCTGATCGGTACAGATTCTGCCCTATCCAGTCTTAAAAGCAATGGTCCAGATTCAGACTGGGGTGTTTTCTGATCACTAGGATTTTTGTACCGTTTCTGACAGTTGGATGGGGAGGGATGCGGATATTAATTGCTCTGGGTGAAAGGGGGGAAGTATGTTGTTTGAACATTGAGGGCATGCTAGCCATCCTACTGTATCAGCCATCCCCATTTTAAGTCAGGCTGGTGCGAAAATCTTAAGGTAGGGGTCAGGGATTGTAAAGCGGTGAGTTCAAGGGGAGTAGCCTCTCTTTGCTTGCACAGAAGGCTGGATCCAGCGGGGATTTGGTATGTGAGATCTCTGTTGCCATAGTGAGATCAAAAGTCTGGATTCAGTCCAATGACATTTTCTGACACTCACAAGTGGGTGTAGCTTGGCATTACAATGTACAATATACAAAATTAATAGCTAATGTATCATGAGCAACAGTTACTAAATTTGTGAAAATAGAGTAAAATTACAGTTAGCTGCGCTGAGGCACTGCAGCCAAAAACAAAAGGATAAATGGGGATCCTACACCTGTCTTATAGCTGTTTTTAGTATTACCCATTTCTAGTTGCGGTTTAAATAATCTCTTTCTATTACCCATATGACATTAAAGAACTGTTCCTATGGTTTGGCTCCTATTCTGTTAAAAACATATTTCATATGCATTTATCTGATTAAAATAACATGACAAATTTTGTGGTTGAATGGAATAGTCTAAACAAAGTCTATAATTCTGGGAAATGTCATTCAATAGCTCAAAAAGGAAACACTGACTTTTTAGAGAAATGTTACACTTTCTCTCCTGCAAACAACACTTAAAAAGATAGTTGCAAACCATAAAACGTAAAACGTAAAGGTGTCCTTAGTTTCTTCATAAAAGCATTTACCATCATTTTAATAGATATATTCTAAGATGTGCAAGGTAATATAATAATTTAGGATCCATACTCCCGCATGACAGCCGACTTCCGCACCCTAGTTGCAATGCGCATGCCAGATGTTCCGTAACGGGAGTCCAGACTAAGTTCCATACATATGGATTCCTGCCCGACAGGGCACCGCATCCCTTCCACCCTCCTAAACTTTGTAATGTGGGGTGGAGGAGCATTTAAATGATATAATAGGTACTGATTTTAAGGATTATGGGCCGGATCCAGACCCGCGCCCGACAGGTCACTTACGCACGCAATGTGCATAAGTGATCTCATTTGACTGGAGGGTTCATGTGCCCTCCAGATGTTATGCTAGGGTTATGATAGTAACCCTAGCGTAGCAACATTCGTACAGAACGATTGTTCCGTACGACTCATTTGAGTACAAATGGGCTGTACTTCCCCTCCGCCCGCTAAAGTGGGCGGGGGGAAGCATGGTAATTGTATAGTGTGGGAGGGGGCTCACACACTTCTGCGGATCAGTTGTCGTACGGACCGCTGATCCGTACAATTGCATTAAGGTAGGCTTATGGCAGCGTAGCCTGCCATAAAGCCTGCACGAGAGAAAATTGCCAGGGGGCGTGCACCTCCCTCTCTCTCTCTTGGACAGGGAGACCCCCGCACGCATGGAAAGTGAGGACCAGCGGTTGTACAGACAGGTGACTGCCAGACCTTTGTGCGTGCAGAAAACGCACGAAGCTTAGGATCCGGTCCATAGTTACATAAATACTGTGGGCCTGATTCAGAGGTGCATGCAAATTAGCAATTGCTGTAGAAGCAATAGAAATTGTGGGGTAAAATGCGTCTGTTAAGAAAGCGCATACAGCGGTGCAAGCACTTAGGGCAGGTAGCATAGCACTCAGCAGTTGTGCAAGTGCAGTGTTGTACAGTGTAATATTGGGCCTGATCCAGACCTACACATGAGAGCGGAGCGTATTATCGCTGCAGCGTAAAAACTTTCACTCCCACGACACTCCCCTTACCTTTACCTCCGTACGCCGGCTGAACCCAACCTTAACTTTTCCCGGCGTCGGTACAAATTTTCGGAGCGATGCGCTGATCGTACCGGGCTAAGCACGCCCATACTGTACAATTGAAATGGCTCCCCCCGCCTACATTCCCTAACTCCAGCTTCCGTACTAACTTCGTAATAGAAACACGCCCGTCGTCGGAAAATACGCAAACAATACGGACGCCTGAATCGCTGCTACGAAAAGGTCCTTGGTATGACCTTGTTGTCACATGCGCAGTGCGTTTTTTCTGCCGAATTTACGCTTACGACCAGCGTACAATTGCTTGCGAGCGTAGGTCTGGATCAGGCCCAAAGTTCCAAGACAGCTTTCTGCTGTAATTATTTCTGATAGGGGGTTCAATTTGCGGCCTTGTTCTGGAGATCCTTCTGCTCAGGGATTAAGATCAGCCTCTCCTCAGCCTACCCTCCACAGACCAGTTCAAAGACGGAAAGATTTAACCAATACCTTGAACAATACCTCCATGCTTACTTCTCCAATTGCCAGGATAATTAGGCAGAGTTGGTTTCCTGAGTTGGTTTGCATATAGCAATGCCTACATTTTGGTTACCAGAGTCTCTCCCTTTTATTGTCTGTATGGCTTTAACCCTCAAGCTAGTTCTCTGGGTAAACCCATTCCTTCTATCTATCCAGAAATTTACCAGACCACCTCTCAAATCAGATCCATTTTGAGTAAGGATGTAAATGGCTCTTAAGCAGGCTTTGGCTTGGGCTAAGACTAATGTGGATTGATTTCAGAAAGAATCCAGATTTAGGGTTGGACTTTAGACATATAAAGTCCAACCCTATGGTTTATTGGTCCTTTCAAAATTCTGGAGAGACTCAACTCACTTTTAAACTTGATCTGCCCAGGAACCCTGTGATACCTAATTCCTTTAATTGTTCTCTTCTGAAATTGGTCAAGATTTCCAGGAGATTTGGTTTGGGATCCTGTGCTAGGCCCCCAGCCATGGATGTGGATGGCCACCTCAAATTCAAGGTGAAGAGTATGCTAGATTCAAAGGTGTGGGGTAAAACTTTATTTCTGGTTCATTGGAAAGGCTTTGGTCCAGAGGAGAGGTCATAAGTTCCCAGTAGGGATCTCCAAGCCAGTCATCTGCTGAAAGAATTGTTTAAGAAATTCCCCTCTAAGCCTGTGAATACGAGTTCCTGAACCCATCCTCAAGGGGGTGTACTGTTATGTGCTGCGATCGCAACTTCCAGGTGCGAGATCTTGGCTGTGTCTGTCTGATACTTAGCTTCCCATTGGCCACTGCAGTCAGGTGTTCTGACTTCTAAGCAGCCAGAACATCTTCTCCTCTTTGTGCTGCCCAATTTAGGTCAGGGAGGCTTGTCAATAGACCACGGCATGCAAGACCTGCCAGTTATAGCGTTCCTGCTTCCCACCAGTTGTTCAGTCTCAGTTGCAGTTGTTCAGTTGTTTGGTCCTTTGACTAGAAATATAAAAGAAAATATGGCACTGTCCAAACAAATTACAGAAAACCATTTGTGGGTGCACACTTTGACAGTACCAAAGAAGGTAACGATTTATGATGATGACTTGTGTTATAGGTGTTTAATGTGTAATCCTACAGAAAATTTTAAGGCAGCATAACTCCCTAATTAGATTTGCTATGGGTCGAGGTATTATTTCCAATAAAGTTGAGAAATTTATCCTATGTGAATACCCAAAAACGGTTTGTTTTTATTTACTACCAAAAGTCCACAAGGAAACCAGTGTCGGGAAACCAGTCATTACAAAGAATGCTAGTAAATATGTTGATTTTATGTGAATTTTTTTTTCCTTTATCTTCTTTCATCAGGGAAGAAGGTAAATATCTTTTAGCCTACTGGAACAAAATATTTGTGTCCAGCGATACATGGCTTGCAACATTGGACGTAGAGTCCTTATATACCAGCATTCATCATGATCATGGTATAAATGCTGTTAAATATTTCCTAAATACAAGAGCTGGTGAGATCCAAGATGAGTTTGTGTTAGAAGTTTAACTATTTTACCTTTAACAACAAATTCTTTTTACAATTACGTGGTACAGCGATGGGCACAGCATGTGCTTCTATGTTCGTAAATTTGTACCTTAGCTGGGGGGAGCAGGATGTCGTCTTTGTGGATAGCCATGGAGGACTTACGTCCTAAGGTCCTGCCCGGAGTTCAAGTCCTGCGCTTCCAGTTGATCCACCTCAGCTGTTGCCAGTTCCGTCTACTCCGGTTCCGCTGACTACAACTCTGCCATCCACCTCTTTCATCGCTGCTACTACGGCTACCCTCAACTCCACCTCCTACCATACGGATTCCGTAATTTCCCCGGCCTGCCGGTATCTCTGTCTGGACTAGTATCTGTTGGACAGTATCTCTCCTGGCGAACTTATACTTGGACTCACACCATTGTCTCATCTGGGACTCTCAGATACCGTTACTTCTGTATGCACCCATCTATTATTAAACCTGCTCAATTCCATTTTAACCCAACACTGTTGTCTCCATCTCTGAAACCCGGAACCGATCCCAAACAATCCTTGAACGTGACAAGAAGGTACAATATGCAGCACAGTTTATTTGCTAAACTGCAGAAAAGGAAAGCTGGAGATGTTGCCGATGAGATTCTAGCTCTCACTTTCCTATGACATACTAGAGAATGTCAGCAAGAATCTGATTGGTTGCTATGGGCAACACTGCAATTTTTAATTTAACGCAGTTTAGTAAATCTAGCTCTAGATGTTTCTGACCAATGCACCCCACAGTCTTCCCTTTATAGTCAGTCCTACACTATATACTAATTATCATTACTATAAATATTAACAGTAATTCTGTTTTTTTTTATATGGGTTAGATAAAAAATCTTTTAAACAAAATACAAAGCATTCTGCTCTACCCTGAATATTAAAAGAAAAATGAAAATCTGGGATGAAAAATTGGTATTATCTAATCATATCCTTTATATATATATTGCATGTAAACAAATGTATGGAGATTGCATGAATGATGACTGCATCTGTGGTAGCGCAAATTCTACTAAATTTATATAAGCAACATTTATATAAACAGGGAGAGGATTTACACTTACAGGGCATATTTAGGAGTAGTGTATCTTTCTCCCCTTCTACACACCCCAGGTTTCTATGCCCTCTACGGATCAGATCCAGACTTCTTTATATTAAGCTACTTATACAAGAAACCTAACTGTAAGCAGTCAGCAATCAGTCTTTTTTCTTTTGTTTTTAATTATGCTAATGTCTTTAAGAATAATCTTTATTTTTTATTAAACATGAGGGGTTTTTTTTGTAAATATGTATTCCAGCAGTCTCCCCACATATACCCCCCTTTTCCTCCCCCTAATCACAGCAATTAGGGAGAGGAAAAGATGGGGACATTGCTGGAATACTCACCCTTCACACCAGTTTGAGCTGGTGTTATTTTTACACTGGGAGTGGGGTGTTAAACTCCACTTCGGCCTTTTGTAAATATCAACACGATCAATTGAATGCGATAGTGCCGGTTTTCGCTTCAAAACATTAAAATGATCTTTGTAAAAAGACCCCTAAGTGAAATGCGAACCAGTAAACACAAGTCCATCTGTGGAAAAAATGGAGTTTGATGTAACAAAACAGTCTTTTTACTCATATTTTCAATCTCTTATTGTTTTGCACTTTAGACCAGAAAGTTACTCTTCGATCCTGTGCAATGTACATCATGGGTTTTATGTGCAATGTTTACTTAAGATAAATGTAAATGTTCTTATTTGTGGGACATTTCACATAATCCCACAGCCTGTCTGGAAATCTTAATGACAGGTGAACTTTGGCAGTTTGTAAATGATACTTTTGAAAACATACAAAATGTGTGGTAGGACGACTTCATTATGTCTCCTATTTGGTGCAGAAAGTCAGACCCCATAGCAAGGATGCTGCAGTTTTCTGTACAATCACCAGACATGTAGGACTGATCGGGAATAATCAGTAATAGCATACACACTGCCCAATGTTTAGACAAAGCACCTGGCCGCATTCTGCCAACTTTATAGCTTCGACACAGCTTTGGTTGCATCATTAAAGCCTATCAGGTTCATTTAAACATATCAGTTGATTCAATTATTGTCTGAGTGCAGAGGCAGAACTACCATTGGTGCAACAGATGCAACGGCACTGGGGCCCATACTGATACAAGGGCCCACAGTTTTCATCACCGCACAGTCCAAGCTCCCCACCAGGTTACCTGGGATATCATTAGTGCAAAGCATGTTTTTTGAGCCCACAACTTGATGTTCTGCCTCTGGCTGAGTGGGTCAATTGTTTTATCTGCTTTCTGACAAATTGGTCCAACATATTACGGCTGATTCAGAGCTGCACATACATCTTTTTTTAGGTGCAATTGTAGACCTGAGCAATAACATGCTGAACTGCAAGGGGAGGCTGTTTTAAATTGTGAAAGCAGAATTAGAATTGAGAGGTGAAGTTTCTTAACTCAATTCCATTTTATAGATTAAACATAAAACTATGCAGTATTTGAGTTCTATGTGCAAAAGTAAAGTATTATCCGTGCATTCAAAAGATTTAAAATTAATTAACACCCCTTCCATTGCAAAATGGTTTAGCCGAGCTGTACATTTGCACCTGTTTTACCCTTACTTCCGAACTTTGAATCAGCCCCATTCACTGCCAGATTAGAGGACAGATCAACCAATTATTAACTGATTGGTCAGATAATTGTTCTGATTTCTGTGCTTGAGTAACCTGATTTGAATCTATTGTTTATTTTGTGCAGCCAGGAAATTTCAGTCTTATTAAAAAAAAGTTTTTAATGTGTCATTATGACCAATATTACACCATTTTAGGTGAGCAGCTATGATATAGTATTTGACATCTGTAGTATTGTGAACACTTCTAGGGGCTATGGAAGTCCAGTGACAGAAGATTGAATGTATTTCCTTTCACAACATGTTTTTATGTCTTTTACATTTACCTTAAAAATATGCAAGTTCTTCAACATGCTCAACCGGTTCCCTTAAGAAATATAACTCACATTCATTCCTGTTGACTCAATTTTAGCTCAGGGCTAATGACTGACACTGTTTCCCTTTCATGTTATAAATCAGATGTACAACATATTTAAGACATGTTAATGTTTTAAGGCATTTACAGATAACATGGGAACAGACCCAGACTTAAGGGCAGATTCTGTACGTTCGAAACCAATTTTGCTTCTAACGTATGGAATTTGCTATCATAGACTCTGCTCACAGGAATGTGAACACTTTCCCCTGTGTTCCTATGAAGGGACTTCCGTGTCCTGCACCCTTCCTTATGTATTCCGCACGTATAGGGTTACTGGGTCTATATAGGTTCTTACCCAAGCCTTTACTGTACGATTAGCATGCCTATACCCACCCATTATGTGTAGTTCCTCCCACCTTGGCCCTCCCTGCATGTGGAGAGTGAATTCGGCATTGGTAAGTTGCATTCTGATGCCCATTGCACTCAAGAATGTAATTGTGATGAGACTGACACACCATGCCGCAGAGAGCTGTTCAATAG
>WWET01000595.1:60884-71665 GCA_011038615.1 Limnodynastes dumerilii
ACCACCTCTCTTGGCAGCACTGCCTGTGACACTACAGGTATTGTGAAACTACAATTCCCAGCATGCTTTGTCAGGTATCCACTATGCTTTTGCAGTTAAGGCATGCTGAGACTTGTAGTTTCACAGCACCTGGAGTTCCACAAGTTAGCCAACACTGATCTAGCCCTTTTCTTGTATACCCAGCACAGTTATTATGTCCACTTTCAGCTTAAGCTGAAATTAAGGATAATTGGATGAATACTGATGATCCCAGTTTTGGGGATAGATGCCACACCTATAAGTAAATGGTCAAAGGATAACCTAAAAGCAAACAGGTGAATAATCTCCTAAGGAAGTCTCTCAATAACCTTCTTAAAGGGTGAATAGCTGGTATAGAGGAGTCTTGATTGGAGATCTCAATAACATCCCATTAATACCAATAAAACAAGGAGAAGAAAAATACAATTAAAAATACAATTTAATCCGAAAACAATAACTGGTAGCTGAAACTGATGTCAGCATCACAAGTAGTATACAAAAAACACAATGATAAAAATACACATGAAATACCCCTAGAGGATGATAATAATCCCTAGTGGGAATATGGACACCGTCAGCAAAAAGAAATGACCCCTCAGGAGTAGTAAATGCACAGTCTGCAGTCCTGATATAAGGAGTGTATGTGACACATAGACCTTGCTATGAGCTGTTAGGGTAAAGCGTTACTGCTCCATTGATGAGCACATTGCAAACAGGTGCTCAGTCTCCAACTCAGCTGTCCAAGGACTTTAAATAGCAAGGCATCACACTTACCTGTTACCACTTTGAGAAAGAGGCTTTGACCCTCGAAACGTGTCAGTGGGTAACTTCCTGGACTCCCCAGCACGACTCTCCGTTCTCTGGTTCCTGCACGATCCCGACCATCGACTGTCTGTACCATCAGGACACTTCCCGGGCACTTCACGTCCATCACAGTCACCACGGGACTCTTGTCTTCCATCTGCAGCATGCCGGGTATGGACATTTTTTGCTGACGGTGTCCATATTCCCACTAGGGATTATTATCATCCTCTAGGGGTATTTCATGTGTATTTTTATCATTGTGTTTTTTGTATACTACTTGTGATGCTGACATCAGTTTCAGCTACCAGTTATTGTTTTTGGATTAAATTGTATTTTTAATTGTATCTTTCTTCTTCTTGTTTTATTGGTATTAATGGGATGGTTTTGAGATCTCCAATCAAGACACCTCTATACCAGCTATTCACCCTTTAAGAAGGTTATTGAGAGACTTCCTTAGGAGATTATTCACCTGTTTGCTTTTAGGTTATTTTTTTTAGATAGTTTGTTCAGCGCCCAACAGAGATACTAACCTTTTATTGTCAGTCGTCTTTCAAAAGAGTGTAGGACTCTTTTTCCAGTATCTCAGTCAGGCAGCAGAACCCCTTTTTTGGCGCAACTTATCCTGGTTCTATATATATTTGCAAATGGTCAAAGGAGTTGTTACAACTGAAACATTTACTAGTGAAATAATACAATGGAACGAAAAATGACTGTTGGTGAATATAAAAAAAAAATATTGCATAAAAGATCTGAGACCAATGGTTTCTTCTACATTTCCTGTTGAATTCACACAAGCATGACAACGTTCATACCGAAGACACTTAAAATGATCAATGTTTCTTACACCGGGACAATTATCTTTACTTTCAAAAGGCTTGTCCTCCTCACATCTAATTTCCACACAGCAAAGTTGGATAAAGCTCTTTCTCTGGGATGAATCTTTTACTTAAATTCTTTGCACACAAGTCTCCTGATAAGGAAAATATGGAGGAAGGAAGGAGAAAGAAACTGAATGCTATAGCCACTTTGACACTTTCACTCCGCATGAGAGCACATATATGAGCACTATTTTGAAGAAAGAACTTTTATTTACTTTTATTTCTGATGCCAAAATTTGCCCCAGGTTCAAGAGAACAGAGCCCTTAAAAGATTACAAAGCTGGAAAGACTTAGGGCTATAGCTTAATTTTATAACGATTTTAAGTCATCCGTCCAATACAGAATTCTGTGCGGGAGGTGGGCCCACTCACCATATGTATGAGTAATGATGGTGGGTGGGTATTGGTATTTAAATCGTACCATAAGGACTTGTACAATTCAAAAATTCCCTCACATCCGCTGTTAAGGTAACTCCCAGTGCATGGATATCCAATCCAAACATAGGAGTGCAGGAGAAGCAGCCTGTTTCCTGCATGCTGATTTTTGAATACCAAAATCGACATATCCGCCTCTGCAATGGAGGCTAGCACATGGATTAAACCCTTAAATCTGGATCAGGTCCATAGTTATTAAACCAGCCAATAAGGGCGAGTATGTGCTTCTACTATTACACTGTTATTTAGACTTGGGATAGGAAACATCACCTCTCAACTCTAATACTGTTTGCAACAGATGAAATATGACTCCCCTGTAATCAACATGGTTTGGCCCAGGAGTAACTAAGTTCAAGCACTTACTTCCTTCTTAAGTCTGATCAGGCCCCATAATATGAAAGTCTCTAAGATTCTGCAGAAATAAATAATATTGAATGAATTAATAAAATGTATACTTAGACAACAATCGGTGGTACATGTTATTGTGTCTGTCATTGTGTGCGCTGGGGAATGGTGTGTGGGGAAAGACATCAATCATGGGAAGCTTAATGAAAAAAATATATATATGTAAATCACTCCTTGACTTTACTTCTGTTTGAATAAACTACGAACGTACCTGTCCTCTTGGATGCCATTGTATGCTGGAGTCTTGTCATAAATACATTGGGAGATTATTGGATAGGAATCTGATGGGGGACACCCCCCCCAGCGTCCCTATGGTGCTACTATCTACGATCGGGCATTTCCATAGTGACGCCGGGCAACATCTGCCCGGCGCATGCGCATTACGGCGACGGCCGCCGTACTAGCGACGGCGGCCGTAGCTCTGGATCAGGCCCTTAGGACCTGATTCACACTTAAGAATCTTCTTAAAATAAGAACTTAAAGTCACTCCTAGGCAAAAACCATATTGTTTTTGGGGGGAATCAAGTTAATTGTATTCTTTGCATGCAGGAATACAACTTTGAATTACTTACTGCACACAGATACTGACCAGCTTTACTATCACACTGTTATTTAGACTTGGGCTGGGAAATATCACCTCTCAACACTAGTACTATTTGCAACAGATAAAATATGACTCCCCTGCAATCAACATGGTTTAGCCCAGGAATGACTTTAAGTTCTTATTTTAAGAAGATTCTTAAGTGTGAATCAGGTCCTTAATTTCAAGCTCCTTCTTAAGTTTGGATCCAGCCCATTGCCACTAATGCTATATTACATGACAACAAAGCTCACTTTCACTAGTCCTTAAAGGAATCCATAAGTGTGAATTCCTTAGGATGCAACATAACTGTTCGAATGATGAAAATTTTTACAACTAAGCAAGAGAGTCGGAGCAAAATTTATGACATAAGCTATTCCAAAAAGAATGCTTGCAAAGCTTTTGCTATGGTTAATAAACTACATAGTCTTCCAAACTCCATAATCTTCCAAATTAGACAAATTTATACAACTCAAGATACAATAAGAAGGTTTGGCTTATTTTGTCACCGATGGAGGAAGATTTAAGATATCATCTCAAAAACATTGGGATGTTCTTCCTGATTTAAAATGTGTCACTGTTTGAGAAGATCAAGAAACCTTGGAGATCTATTAACTAGGGGCCAGATTTTGTAAGCTGTGGGTTTGGAAAAGTGGAGATGTTGCCCATAATAACCAATCAGATTCTCGCTCTCACTTTCCTATTACATACTAGAGGATTTCAGCTAGAATCTTATTGGTTGCTATGGGCAACATCTCCACTTTTCCTATACCGCAGCCTAGTAAATCTGGCCACTGGAGTCAATTCTCTAAACATTTAGCTGAGTATCTAGGATGTCTTGAATGCAGCAGCTGTTATGCTTGTGACACCAAATTTTTCAAGAAAGAAATTTGGAAATTTCTAGAATATTATATATTTAATTGTAATATAGACAATAGACCAGATTCACAGATGTGAATAGAGATAAGTAGGTGCATATACGCATGTATCCGCACATAAGTTTTTGGTCCCTCCCCTGTTTTCCCCATTCGAAAAAGGTACTTAAGGGGTGTGGGGCTCCGGTCCGAACGGCCGATTTTCGAATCGGCCGTTTACTCCCAGCCAATTGCAAACTGCCTGGGATTTCGATTGCTATGCCTCGATGAGGCATAGCAATCGATCCATACAGTATCGAAAGCTCCGCGCTCCGACGTGGTAATCAAAAATAGTCCCCCACTCCTTTCCCTAATTCTAACCCTAACCCTCCCCTCTCACTACCCTAACCCTCCCTGGCAGCCTGACTGTAACCCATCATCCCACGCAGCCTGACCCTAAACCTCCCTCCCCTGCAGCCTGACCCTAACCCTCCATTTCCTGCAGCCTGACCCTAACCCTCCCTCCCCTGCAGCCTGACCCTAACCCTCCCTCCCCTACAGCCTGACCCTAACCCTCCCTACCCCACACAGATAGTTTACTTACCTGTCCCTGGTCCGGCGATAGCAGCAGCAGAGGCGCGGCGGAGGGATATTGGTAATTGCGAAAGTGAATGGGTTAAGTATGCATACTCACCCATTCATAAAAAAAGTCTTAATTGGTAACTATTCGAAAAAGGGACATCCAAAAAGGAACTTTCGGATGTCCCTTTTTCGGAAATCAGATTTTCTGGCCGGAGATTGTAACCGGTACTTAAGAGTGCTATAGAGCGACCTTAAGTGACCGTGCATATTTTCCTTCTTAAGAAGTCTTAATTTGAGCAAAGATACTAAAATATTATTTAAAAGCCACAGTTGCTCTCATTCATGATACTATTATGTCACATCTAGTGGTAGAAAAATGCATTGCAATTTGTGACTATGGGTTGTATCCAGAGCTACGGCTGCACAGCGAATCATGGCTGGCTCGGCTGTAATTTCCCTGTTTTGAAGATTGTGCGCATGCGCACAACCTTCATACGGCGGCGTAAGGGCCAGCGGCCGTAACTATAGTTACAGCTGTTGGCTACTACGAAAAGGGGACTTTCCCCCCTTTATGCATGCCGTATCTCTGCCGTCAAGGTGGAGATAGGCATGCAGATTAGGGAACGGGGTGGAGAAAGCCCCGTTACTATCAGCAATGCGACCGTAAGGCCACAGAGCTGATCGTAATCGTTAGGGTAGGAATCTGGACAGGTAAGTGTCCAGATTTCCGCTGCCAGTGGGGAGTGCACGGGCCGTGCACTCCCCGCTACTATGACGGCCGTACAGACCTCGGGTGACCGTAAGGTGTCTGTAGGTCTGGATCAGGCCCTATGTGTTAATATTACACTTGCATTTTTGCAAGTTTAATTTCACACTCACAGCAATGAAAAATGAGAAGGATCTATAAATTTATACCAAAAAAGTTATTCATATCAATAAAGTGTAAAGATACTAAAAACATATTTCCTGATGTACATATACCACTTGCATAGAGGTTAATCAATGATCAGTGATGATGGTAATAATAATAATAATAATAATATGAATCCAATAAAAAAAAAATGAATGGCAGCTTTAATCAATGAAACTAAATAAAATGTGATGATTACTGAATAGCCAATCTCGCAGTTTTGTAAACTTGAATTTCTTCCTAGAAACAGTTACTCATTTTCTTGGTGGTATGATATGCAACCAACCAGATATGATTAGGTATACAGGTTACATTCTTATTGTCCGAGATATTTCAAGGTGTTTGATGGGGTATCCTTTTCAATACATTAGCCTGGTTTGGATTATCAAATGATTTCAACCAATAAACAGTTTTCCTCTTTTTTTGGGCCAGATCCAGAGCTATGTTTCCATTACATTTTTAGACGTAGCGTATTTACTATGCACTTCCCTCGGCCGTACGTATTTTTTCCATTTTACGCTTGCCGAACCCTACTTTAACTTGACGTACATACAGGGAGCACTACGTCCGTCTTCCACAGACTGTGACTATTGTTCATTGAATTACGGCCGTCTGTGGAAGACGCCCGTAATTCTGGATCCGGCCCTATGCAACTACCTAAGCACGCCCAGACTGTTGGATTTAAATGCCTCTCCCTGCCTCCGAAGCGTAATTCCGGGTGTCGTATGCCTGGCATGCCCCTTCGTTTGTAGTTACGCTGCTGATAGTAGGCTGGTATGTACGTTCAGTGTTATGTGGCCTAACATCTGGCGCGCGCAAGTAAACACTTATGGGCGATTCTACATCAGCGGCTACCGTAATATCGCTCGCGTACTTGCTTCTGGATCTACGCCTTTGTCTCTTTCTGCATCTAGATAATAGCTAATGGAATAATTTCTCTCTGGAATAACCTTCCTCGTCCATTAAGACTATCCTCTACTCTCCAAACATTCAAGTGTTCCCTTAAAACTCATCTCTTCAGACAAGCTCATCAACTTGCACAACCTACTGCTTAAAACTTGTCTACCCCATTTACAACCACTTTGCTATCCGGTTTACCTTTCTGTTAAACGTTTAACACAACCTTGACTTTTCATACTAAAATTACCCTCAGTCCTGCTACTCAGTGTTATGTGACTGTATCATACTGAGCACTGAGCACTTTTACATTACACGTTGGCTTGCCTATTTTGTGATATATAGCACTTGCCCTTATGTGGCAATCCCAAATATCCTACAGACTGTAAGCATACGGGCAGTGCCCTCTTACCTACCCAGTCTGTCTCTTACCACCCAGTCTTGTTATAATGATTGTTAAAATTGTAAAGTACAACGTTATCTGCTGGCACTATATAAAAACCTGTTTCTAAATAAACAAAATATAATAAATTTGAACCTATGTACCATAGGTTATCAATAGGTGCTGGGAAAGTGCCACAGACCAGCCACCTTCTACCTTATAAGTAATAATTGCCTCACTTGACTTTTATGAGGTTTATGATGCTTATAAAATACAGTATTGCAAATTTTATGTTACTTTAAGTTTAAAGACAAACTGTCTCTAACTAGTTCAGTTGCTTTTGCGTTAAATGTAGTTCAATCTGTGTATTTCTGCAGTATAATAACCTATACTGGCATTGTGCAAACCTGTATCTTAATATACCAAATACAATTTTTTTTTATCTTGGTAATTAGAATGTTAGTAAAAGCCAGTAAATTACCTGCATAAGTAACTATGATATTGTTCTATGTTTTGGTACCTATAAATCTGACACAAGGTAAAAGAAAAGAGATGACAGACAGAAAGTGGAAAAACAGTCATGCATTATAAGGGAAAATCTAGCTCTTACTGGTTACTGGTTATGTAAATGTCCTAAGTTAACACTGCAGTATTTTAAAAGTTTGACCCCATAATGAGTTTCTCTTCTTCCTGCAGTGCTTTAACTAATCAGAATTTTTTGAAATTTTACATGTCAGCTAAGCAGTCTACCAAAGGTTAATGGGTCTTGATATTCTTACGGAAACCAAACAATTTTCAGAATTAGTATGGTTTGTATATTTTAACCTATTTTGTTAATATGAGAAAAAAATGTAAGCGCTTGAGACGTGTATGCATGCTCCATCAGTGCTGAACTCAAGCTTTAGGTGGGAAGTGAAAGCACAAACCACTAAGATCTCTGCACCAATAGAGAAGCGAACTGTGGTATACGCGAGAAACCTACAAGAAGCCAATTCAAAGTGAAAACTTCAAAATAAGTCCTTTATCTTCTGCCAAGCAGAATTTAACTCTCAAACGTTTGTATATACTGTAGCCCTGGGTTGTTCTCCATCTATGTTAGTTCGTTGTGTGACTTGTATATAATCCCATAATATATTATAGATAGATAGATAGATAGATATGAGATAGATAGATATGAGATAGATAGATATGAGATAGATAGATATGAGATTGATAGATAGACAGACAGACAGACAGACAGATAGATAGACAGACAGATAGATATATAGGGCTCTATTTGTAGAGTTCATTTTGGAGCGATAGGGGCAGTTTTCAACAGAAAACTGCCCCTATCACTTCAAAATGACATTTCTCATATTTAAAAACCCTGCATCGCCAGTGGAAACTATAGTTTCCATGACGATGCAGGACTCCTTCTCCTGCCATCACGTTCATGTGAACAGGCTCCGTGTGTAACACACATTTATGCAGGGGTGAAGGAGTGGTGAAGCGGGGTTTCTCACTCCGCTCACCATGAAAATCTAACGCCAGCTCAGGCTGGCGTTAGGAGCTGGTCGCAGGGAGATCCCTGCGATAGACAGCTTAAGCCCGCCCCCCTCTGTCCCTGATTGGACCAGAGAGGGGTGAGTGACAGGAATCAAACTGATTCCTGAGTGCTTTATTTTTTTTTTATTCTTAGCGATCCCCCTAAACCATCAATGTTTCCCCCCTTTTATCCACTGAAGCACCAATGACAAGAGGAGATTCAGAACCTATATAAAATGATTATATATATATTATTAGATAGATAGATATTAGATAGATATTAGATAGATAGATATTAGATAGATATTAGATAGATAGATATTAGATAGATATTAGATAGATAGATATTAGATAGATATTAGATAGATAGATATTAGATAGATATTAGATAGATAGATATTAGATAGATATTAGATAGATAGATATTAGATAGATATTAGATAGATAGATATTAGATAGATATTAGATAGATAGATATTAGATAGATATTAGATAGATAGATATTAGATAGATATTAGATAGATAGATATTAGATAGATATTAGATAGATAGATATTAGATAGATATTAGATAGATAGATATTAGATAGATATTAGATAGATAGATATTAGATAGATATTAGATAGATAGATATTAGATAGATATTAGATAGATAGATATTAGATAGATATTAGATAGATAGATATTAGATAGATATTAGATAGATAGATATTAGATAGATATTAGATAGATAGATATTAGATAGATATTAGATAGATAGATATTAGATAGATAGATAGATATGAGATAGATAGATAGATAGATAGATAGATAGATAGATAGATAGATATGAGATAGATAGATAGATAGATAGATAGATAGATAGATAGATAGATAGATATTAGATAGACCTAACCTAAGGGTCCCCTTCCCATAACCTAGCCCTAAGAGTCCCCTGCCCTTAGCCTAACCCTAAGACTCCCCTTTACGCAGGCTGACCCTAAACCTCACCTTCTATTACTCTGACCCTAGCCCTCCTCTTTCATTCCCCTATCCCTCCCTTCCCCAGAACCAAACCCTAAAAGTCCACAGAGAGTGTTACTCAAGTCTCTGGCTGCTTCTGATTCTTGCCATTAATAGTAGTATAGTATAGTATAGTAGTATAGTAATTACCCATGTCATTCTAGCTATAAAATAACACACAGGGATATTAATTACATACATTTGCAAATATATGATAAGCCACCAGACACTTACAAGGCTTCTCTGTTTTGGTGGTCCTAACTCTAACACTCTCAGAGTCTGCAGAAGAAGCCTAGCGTGTAGAGAGTCATCAATATTAATCAGTGTGCAGTCAATTTACAATATTCACAGCTACTGGAGAGTTGATAGACAGAGACTTTGCAAAGTGTGTTTAATAATAACTTGATGTGGGTCTATTGTGCAATAGATTCAGTAATTCTAATACACTGTTGTATTAGAAGATTTGAGACCAGATCCCAATTTATAAAAAAGGGCTTTTTCTAATCAAAAGGGCAACTTTTTGCTACCAGTGCATATGAAAGCACCACATTCCCAGGGTGGATCTGGATCTGCTTGGCCCATTGTTCTGCCTGGGACAATTTTCACTTGTGGGACTAGAATCCAAAAGTGCTTTCGCTGTGTGGGATGGGGCAAGAATACAGTGAGGTCGCCCTCCATACAATCCAGACATTAACGCTGTCCGTATTTTAAGTTATTATGGTGCAGAGGTTTGAAGGTAGGGTCCTTGAAACACATGCAGTGGTCTTCCGCTTACCTGCATAAACGGCTGGATCCAACAGTGTCATTGAAAGTCTGGATCCGGCCCTTAATTACTACTATTATTTGTCTCCTACAACAGACACAATTAGTTTGTCGAATTAAATAAAATGTCATGATTCTGCTATATCATCTCTGCACCTTATAGTTCCTTTGTTTACCTTTTTCTAGTCACACGACTCCTTTAAGTTCTAACACTGCTGGTGTGCAATTCTGCTGCAGGCATGTCGCAGGTGCTATTGATTGCCTTGCTAAACTCCTCACTCACCTGCACTATTTAAGGGCCTGCCTGACATCACTTCCCTGTCAGAACAACAGATTGCCTTACTCTGCTGATTTGTGTCCTCCAGCTCGCTCATGTGTTCTGGCTCCCTGGTTCCTGGTTCCAGTATTTCATTGTGCCTTCAGTTTCCTGTCGCTGGTTCCTGTCTTTTTCTCTGTGTTCAGCTCCACTGTAGCCAAATCCATCCCCACCATCAGGGGCTCTGGTGAACACCTGGTCTGGGGTTAGACTCTACGCCTCCGGACCGGCGCTGAGCTCGGTGAATGACATAAAATTAGTCAAATGAAAAATAATAATAATCAGCTAGAATAACAAACCAACTAATTGTATATTTTGCGTGCACACCCACGTTCTGGTTTTCATAACTGCCCACAGGAAATTAATCTGCAGGTTTGACTAGAAATTGCTAGAATCTGATTGGCTGCAATGAACAAAGCCTCCATTGTAATGC
>WWET01000595.1:101742-125437 GCA_011038615.1 Limnodynastes dumerilii
GAAGCGGGAACTTGTGGTTCTCCAAGCGCTAGCATGCCCTGCCATCCTTGGGCATGCTGATGCTTGTAGCACTACAAGCATCACCATGCCCTATACTTGCAAAATGTTTTTTTTTTTGTATCCGACGGTAAAAACAGATTTGTTTACTGTTGCCATAGCAACAGTAGACAAATCTAAGCCAATCGGGAGGCAAAATGAAAGACCCGGGTTGAAAACAACCCTGTACCTTTCACATTGCCACCCTTCCAGGGTAGGACCCGGGAATAACCCTTCTTTTTTCCCGGGTCGAAATTCCAAGTCTTTCGACCCAGGTCAACCGGAAGTGACCCTTTCACATCACCACCAAATACCCGTGATTTTGCAGAGACCCGGGTTTTTTGCGAAAATCCTGGGTATTTGGTGGTGATGTGAAAGGGGTATAAATGAGCACTTCCCAGAGCCCTAAGGCCTTCTCCAATAGTTGCTTGGTGTGATGAAATGGAGACAAGAACTAGCTCTGTACCTGGTAGTCAAAGGAATAGGTGCTATATATTAGTGTACTGGAAAAAAAATGTAATAATTGTTTTAATATATATTTTTTTTATATATTTAAAGTGTATTGCATAACAAAATGGAAATATTGAAATGACTGACACAGGTGTACAGAGATGTTATAAGATATTAGTTAATTAAAAAGTCTGTCTGCATATATGATACACCTACATTAAAATCTAACTCTTCGCTATACAGTTATTTAACAACACCTCATTAGAGTGGACCTGATTCACACTTAAGAAGCTGCGGCTTCTTAAGTTTGTATGTGTCCGAAATTACCTACCGTGCACACTCAGTAGCCTATTGGCACGTAGATAGCGTAGGTGCGGTCTTTATAGATGCAGCGTGTTCCGTAAAAAGAGGCAGAAGTGGGAGGGGGATGGTATTTAGCTGGGGATGGTGGGTGGGTGGAAGGCAGGGAGGTGCAATGCATTGCACGGAGAGATAAGGTACCTAGAAACAGGGGGGGCAGGTTGGGGACTGGAAGAGTGATTTAGGCGCGCATCTGCATGCACCTAACTCACTCTTATCTGTGAATCAGGTCCATTGTCAATCTCTAACATTCTCAGATAAGTGTTATGTTTTGTTATTCTTTATTTTTATTTATACCCTTTTGTATGAGCAATAGCTCATAGCAGCTTCTTATATACCCACAAGCCTTTTATATACGTACATAAAAGATTAATAACTGATAACTGTGCAGTTCCTACTCTGTGATCAGCTGTACTCTAATTATCTATGTAACTGCATTATAAGCTCTTAGACCCATTGAAATGTTTTTCTAAAAAGATTAATTTTAGGATCTCATTTATAGTCATAACACATGGGTGGATTTGAAATGTGTCAGAAAATTGAATATAAAAGAGGTTTATGAAAATGATCTATAATCCAGTTTCCTAGAGATGTTTTAGAATATCATAATACTTTTCTGCAAAAGGGCGTCTGAATAGAACTGGAAGAGGGACATTTACAAGTACGTTATTGAGATAGATAGAAAACCTTACATTAAAGAGGGTGGGAGGTTCCAGATGGAGTGCTAAATATTGTTTTCCAAACTAGGCAACCTAAGAAACATTAAAAGCAGAAACAAGAATCCACCTGCAATGTATCACATAGGTGAATGAGACACTTATGTTGTAGTTATTTTGACATCTCTGATTGTCATAGTTCTAGATGATATTTCAATATTACTGCATTTTATTTTGGAAACAATTGAAATTATGGTGTTGGAAATGCTAAATGATCTATTTTAAAAATGCTGAATAGAATTTTGCATTTAAAATGTAGCACACATTTTGTTTTTACATAACATATTGCATTAGATTTAAGGTTACAGTCTATTATTTATTTATTTTACTGGTTTTTATATAGCGCCATAAGATTACGTAGCATTTTACAATTTAACAATCATTATAACAAAACTAGGTGGTAACAGACAGACTGGGTGAGTAAGAGGGCCCTGCGGGCTGCAAGACGTATGAATAGTCACCTCCAGCCTCCCCAGTATTCCCCTTCCATGTCTCTTAAGCCTCCCCAGTATTACCCATCCATGTCTCTAAAGCCTCCCCAGTATTCCCTATCATGTGTCTCCAGCCTCCCCATCATGTTTCTACAGCCTCCCTAGTATGTATTTCCAGACTTCCCAGTATTCCCCATTCATGTGTCTCCAGTCTCCAGCTCCCAGTATTCACCATCATGTGTTTCTCCAGGTCCCAGTATTCACCATCATGTGTCTCCAGCTCCCAGTATTCCCCATCATGGGCCAGATCCAGAGCTACACTTTTAATACGCTGCGGTCTTACGCTAACGTACCTTCGATGCATTCCCCTCGGCACACCCTTTTCATGTAAGTATTATATGCGCTTTACGCTTTCCATACCCTATCTTAACTTTACGCTGCGTAACCACTAGTGGACGGACATAACACACGTAGCTACACTGCTAAGCACGCCCATGCTGTATGATTTGAATGCTTCACCCCGCCTTCAAAAGCGTAAATACTGGTGGTGTATGGCTGGCACGTCCCTTCGTAAGTTGATACGCTACTGATACGTGACTGCCCCTTACGCTTTGCCTTACGTGGCGTAACATCTGCCGTGCGCATGTGCCGTAAGTACTAATGTGTGAATTTACGTTAGCAGCTAGCGTAAATTCACTCGCGGACATTGTTCTGGATCTACCCCATGTGTCTCCAGTTCCCGTCATTTGCATAAAGCAATCTGGTTTCTGCTATCAGCCGCTATAGGAGTTATACAGGACAGCTGAAAGTGGGGTTGCTATCAGCCTGGTCTTTGTGACTGCCATGGCGGCTGATAGCAGGAACTCTCTTTCAGCCATGATTGACAGTAGTGGGGCATCGTGCCGGCCCTGCATCTAACTCAGTGGTCCACTGGTTCCCCATATTAATACGGGGATGCAAAAAAATATGCATTTGGGCTGCAGGTTTGTCACATCTGCCCTATGACATGAAACATCTGCTCCCTAGCAGCTCTACATTTGTGACAAAAGTTCTTTCATGCTATCATTATATTCTGTTGCGAGTCCCCGCTGCAAAGGCTCACATCGTGAATTAGGGACAGCCAAAAGCTGGTTTTCTGCTGTCCCTATTTCAAATGTGAGCCCTATCAGAATTTTTTATGAATGAGTGAGTATGCGATTCACATACTCCCCCATTCACTTTTGGAAGCGCCACCTTAGGGTTAGGCCGTGGGGGGTGACTTAGGGTTAGGCTGCAGGGGGACTTAGGGTTAGGTTACAGGGGGGGGCTTTGGGTTTGGGTTAGGGAGCGGGTTGGGGAAAACTCACCTTTCGGAGCATCATGTTTGGTGCTCCAGGGATTGATTGCATAAGCAATCGATATCCAGAGTGAACGGCCATTTTGAAATAGGGCCGTTCGTTACGGGGACCCATACTCAGTATATTCACCTTCAACAATGCTTAATTAAGACAATTGTTATGCATGACAAGGAGCAAAGGTAGTAGCAGTAGGAGTAATACCTCATTTTTTGGGGTTTGTCAAACATAAGCAGGAAGATGGGTGCAGTTTACAATGATAAGGGATAATCATTACAACTGGATGTCACCAGTCTTCACACATATATTAACTATATGTACATGCCATGCAACTGCGTTTAAAGATTTAAGGAATGTGTCCCCCTCCCCTCCACCTTTCATCATACAAATTCCTGTGAGCCTTATTTATTCATTCAATATGATCCATGCTCCTGTATCATTCTAGCACTCAACTTAAGCCAGGTTGCTTTAATAGTGACCTGGGTATGCCTTACTCCCATTTTCTTTCAGAATATAACTAAGTGTTACATAATCATCCAAATGATTTACCGATGCCTTCAATTTGTCTCTTTTCACCATTTATCCACATGGTTGACTTTTTCATCTCTTTCCTGTTACAAATATAGCTGTCTACTCTATGAATTGCAAACATATTCTATTAGATCAGTTCATTTAATTGACACAGAGGGCAGATGTACAGCAGAAACTATACAGCATGTTGCAATAAATTGTAGGTTTTCTTTTCATGTACACAAAGAGACTTGCCTTGGTGCAATTAAGTACAGCTGGTTATAGAAACAAAGCATGCGTCTGTGGATGGATCAGACAAGAGGGAACCAACTTGTATTTTCTGGCATATATCACAGTAAAAAGAAGAAAAGACATGCAATTTTCATTCCAGTTTACAAACAAACTTTAATAACTTCCATTTCCCCTCTTAGATGACTAGACTAGTACAAAGTGAGAACTTTTACTATATGAGAGATTATACTTATTATCTGAGAATCATCTCTTGGGAAAACTTGGTAGGTGACTTTCTTGTACTTATCTCTAAACATTTTATAGTTACAGTTATTGATAGGTGACTTAATTCTGCAGAAATTTACTTATGGGAATTAATGAATAAATAGGCATCAACAACTGATTGACTGATTGATTGATTTACTTTCTTACAAAATAACAGTGATAAATTTGACCCTATAGTAACAGTTACAGTATAGTTTCACATGGGACTCTTCATAACAATGACAATTAAAGCAAAGATAATAGTAAAAAAATAAAGTATAGTAAAAGTACAGTTAAAAAATATTTGTTATCTGTCCTTGCTTTTGTTCCTACTGCTCCCAGAAGTGTTCCCTGCTGCCACTGTGTGCTTCCCCATCTGTCCTCACTGCTCACATACTTACTGTGCAACACAAGAATGTAAAACATATAGAACTGCATTCTACCATAGCAGGACACAAAAGGTATTTAGTCTGTCCTGTTTCAAGCTTGTCCTTCTTGCAATTACTGATTGGTTGACCCTAAAATCCACTTTACAGTACAGACATATTGGCCCAGATCCTGGGCTACAGACACCAGCTCTATTACGCACTGTGCATGCGTAATTCCACTGGCAGCTATGATGTGTGCATGCGCACATCATAGCTACGCTAGTGTACCGGCTAAAGTACGTAACATTAATTACGTACGCTGCCCGGTACGTGAAAGGGGCTGACCAGCGTTTTACGTATGCCGTATCAGCCATATAGGCGGAGATAGGCATTTCAATTAGGGAACGGGGCAGGGGAAGGCCCATTACGACAAGTCGTATTTTTTAAGGTAGCAATGTGGACACGTAAGTGTCCAGATTTTACTACCTCGAGAGGAGAGTGCAGGGGGCTTGCACTCCCTGCTACGCTGTAGTAACTAAAGACCACGCACGTCCGTAAGACGTGCGTTGGTCTGGATCCAGCCGATTATTTGTATTCTTTTCACTTCATTTGTCAACCCATGATGTAGCAATCCTTCACTCATTGGGCCATATTTACTAAGATGCGGGTTTGGAAAAGTGGAGATATTGCCCATAGCAACCAATCAGATTCTACCTCTCATTTTCCTATTACATACTAAAGAATGTCAGCTAGAATCCGACTGGTTGCTATGGGCAACATCTCCACTTTTCCAAACCCGCAGCTTAGTAAATCTGGCCAATGGAATTTTTCATACTACAGATGAAAATGTAAAATTATGAGAAAGATAAGATGTGTACACATAATAATAATTTACAGCACCAATATGATGTTAGTGAGATATAGTGTTACCAACACTACACATATAAACATCTACATTACACCTAAGAAATGTAAGTAACTGAGGTGTGAACGAAATACTGGTGAATAGGATGTACTGCTGTCAGGTAGATTGATAACATAATTGTTAAATCTTTATGTCAAAACAGGAATGAGTTTGGGAGTATGAGAATTATAGTATCTCACCCGGGTCACAAAGTAAAATGTAACAATAGATCAATATGACTTGCAATTTATCTTCTTCAAAATGAAAGGAATCCATGAGTGAGCCAGGACAACAAATTTCTGAATTTGGAAACCTATAATTTTCTTGTTTAATGTCCTGCTTTGAGACATTATCAGGGTTCATTGTATAATGTGTGTCTGGCTCCAGGTGATTAAATAATTGTATGTAGAGCCATCAAAGACATTCATTCCCTTTCACTAATTTGTGAAACAAGCAAAAAAAATACAGTCATCCAAAGTACTGACTTTACAATGACATGCATAGACAGGTACATAATCACACCTCCATAGACACTGAGCAGTCTGTTATACTCCTCTCCAAGCAGCAATTACTGTAATAAGAAAGATATTAATAAGTATTAAAAGGGCTACAATGATATTATGCCTAAGGGGCTCAGTTACAGAGAAGTATAAAGGAAATAGGAAGTAAAATAGAAGTATAAAGGAGAAATGTCACTTTGAAGAACAGTATGTCAGAGATATGTCACCAACATAATAAATCTCTACATATCATGCTTATTGGACCAGTCACATCAGACTCACTAGGCCTCAGTTTGAGATAGACGTACAGTTGTTTGACATTTTTGTAATATATAAATGGACATTTTGATAAAAATCAAGATCATTACTATTAAATCCACTTCCAGAGGAAAATAATAATAATAATAATAATAATAAACAATTTGTTTCGTATTGAATGCATAATAGTAATGTCTTATATTGCTGAAAGTATTAATAGTGTTACAAAAAAGCAAGAAAAAAAAATCTGATTTTATGAATTTTTTTTCAGGTGGCAAAACTAATATTAAATTTGAAGGCCCCAAAAATATTCCATAAATAAATAATTAAAATATTAATAATTATTTTTGCCTGTAAAGTTGTGTAATTTATTTAATCAGGCACTATTAAGCATTGTCTACTTTACAGTTTTCAAAGCACCCAACAACCTGCGGCTTTATGAAGGTCTCTATTTTCTTGGTGCTGGCGCTTTGCATTGGTGTACTTAAATCAATAAACATCTTTCAGCTTAATATATTTCCTATTTAGATAGTGACTGTAGTGGCTTGCCACACCACAGATGCCCTAGCCATATCCAGGATACATTGCTGTAAAGCAGTGAGCCACTTCACCATTCTCAGGAACCCAACTCCCAACCCTTGCACAGATCAGGAGCTGGGTATTGACTTTAGCCCAAATAACAAAGAGAACATTCATGCAGGGACTAATCAAGCCAGAAGACAAGCAGTTAGATGCTAGGAAAAGCTAGTGGGCCTTTCTTGAGCAGTTTTGGCACCAGCTTTGTAGCCCAGAATACTACCACCAAGAACCAAGTACTTGGGCAGTTGTCTACTGTTGCCCATTTGGGTTCGGTGAATATTTTGACTAGGGCTATATTTACTAAGGGGGAAAAGAAACGTGAAGATGCTGCCCATAGCTACCAGTCAAATTCTAGCACTCACTTTCCTTATACATTACTAGAAAATGTCAGTTAGAATCTGATTGGTTGCGGGTGTGGGTCCCTGCTAACAATGGCCCTATTTCGAACACGGTGCTCCGAAGGGTAAGGCTAAAAACTACCTCAAACCTTCCCCTAATTCTAACCCTAACCCTCCCCTTCCATTACCCTAACCCTCCCTTCCCCACAGCCTGACCCTAACCCTCCCTTCTCCCTAGCTTGATCCTAATACTCCCTTCTGTATAGCCTAACGCTAAGACCACCCTCCCCACAGCCTGACCCTAACCCTCCCTTACTAAGAGCCTAACCCTAACCCCCCTCAACACTAAAATTACCCAGAGAGGTTACTCACCTCTCCGGAGCTGTCAGCAGCTTGTTTGGCGGGTCTGTGGTGGGTTTTGCGAAAATTAATGGGTGAGTATGCCGATTGACACACTCATCCATTCATATAAAACATTTCTAAAAGTCTCTCTATTTCTAAAAGCAGCCCATCGTAGCAGGGACTGCAACCGATTGGTTGCTATGCGCAACATCTCCACTTTGCCATTCCTGCAGCTTAGTAAATCTTGCCCGTATTGGAAACTTTGAGTATCCCATGTGACTAGATGCACTATGTCTGGGTGCATGGTGAATGCATTTTTTTTTTGTGTGTGTGTTTTGTTCTTAGGAGAGATTTGGGGGTTGGTGAAGAGGAGCATATTTTTTGCACCTGGACCCATTACTGGTTTGATCTGCAATTCTTATGAAGGTATGTGACACTCACAACAATGTTTCACCACCCCTTTACACATATTTAGCTGCATAACACTTCTGCTTTCCATTGGCAGAACATATGAATAATAATCTGACCATAAATTGCAGTCAGCATTTGATATTTGTGTAATTCCCTAAATTATGCTTGAACAATATGATAGGAAATGGATCTGCTTCAAAGGGAAATTTAGACAAAAGCAGTTATAGGCTTTTGTTATAGCCAGTGTATTAATTCATTCTGATCTGGACTTTTCCATCTTAGTAATGGTAAAGTTATGAAAACAGCCCCTGTCACAGGCTATGTGGATAATATTGGTACTTACCTGCGCTGCTCCAATACTCCGGTATACTTACTTTGCTAGGTCATTCACCTTCTTGGACACTTTACACCCATTTCCACCAAGGTTCATTCTCTGCATTTACCTTTTATTTGAATCATACAATACCCCTACCCCACCAAGGATATTTATATCCCTCACTACCCTCAACATAAATACTTATACTAAGCCCTAGATATTTTAAATAAAGTATATACACAATAAATAAAAAATAAAAAATATTTTATTGCACAGTATTTTGTTCATTTTTTATTTGGGATAAGGGCGCGGGGTATTTATACCTAAATACCTGTTACAGGCTAGATGACTTACTTTCTTACTAGAAAAAAAAACTTCCTGTCTTCAGCGGAGTTCCTAGTTTCTGTGATGAGGAAAAGTGAACATAGAGGGGCATATGGAGCACCATATGTGCCCAGAAGGGCTTAAAATACCCCCATTATAGCCTATTATGAGGACATATTGAGAATCTAGTATGGGGGAAATATAGATCCCTATTGGTGCTCCTTATACTCACATGGTAGGTCTCAATATCTTTCATTGTTCTCTTATGTTTGTCCTAATGCCTCTTTCATTATCCTGTATTTTGAAACCCCCTTATAGCTCCCCAATTTCCCCTTGTATCTCTCCCCCCAGCTTGTGTCTCTATCAACAGCCAGCAGTATAGCAAAGGACATAGACACATTTTCTGTGCTGCAGCAGAATGTTATTAATAGTGGCCAGCCAAGCAATGTGACAATGCGTTCATGGCTGCACTGTTGTCCGTCTTATTGTAATATATACTGTAGATGTGCAGAATATTGGTGTTCTGCTGTATGGACTAAATGAAAGATGTGTCACTTATAATCAGCCAGTAAGACAGTATCAATTACTGACCAAAAGCTACTTCTGTTATGTAAGTAAGGCACTCAAAAATAATTTTGCTTGGTCAAATGTATGTCAACACCACTTTGTCCTGGTCAACTCTATCATACTCCTTGTATGGTGACTCCTCATGGTCCCAAAATATGCAAAACGTGACAACCTACACAAGCACCCTCATGTAGTATGTTACAAACTTTTAACTCAGTGTATGCAATAAGATATACTCACAATTTTCTTCTCTTGGTATTGCAGCTAATAGTTGAGGAAATAACCCTTTTCCTCCTGGAAATTAGTTTTTCAGATTCCCATTGAGAATCCCACGAAATAAACCCAACTATCCAGATTTGCAAGAGTAAAATTATTAGGTGTATGAGGTATACTATATCGCACACACACCCCTCTGCAGAGGATAGAACTCCCCATGACTATGTGGATGTTAAAAGATGTTAAAGGCAAGAAATCAGTTGATTCCAAGCGTGGCATGTGGCTAGCTTTGTCTAAGATTGTACCCTGAATTTGTAGTCAAGTTGATCAGAAGCAGCAACATTAAATTAAAAACATAAAATCTCATTAAATGACTCTGAGAACTTTAAGTGACCCTTATAATCATGTTGAAAGACATATAGATGTTACTGGAGATCAACATTGTCTATACTATTTCTGTGTTTCTGAGGATGTTAAATAAAAATTTCCAAAATCCTGAATTGCCTAATTTATCCATTATTAATTACTTACCGAAAGGAGGGGAAGTGTGAATTTTAAGTTTACTTTTGGTGGAGGCATGAGACTAAAAAGGTTAAGAACCCCTGGTAAAAAAAATATGATTGTCAAGAAAGAGAACACAGGAAAGTGGAGTCAAAAAGAGACAAAACATATTCGTACCTATTTACATGACATGGGGAACTTCTTTTGTGTGTGATACTAATCAATATATGGAACCCCACACAACACTGTAAGTTCATGTACAGTGTTACAAGATTTGGGGAAACTTGCTCAAATTTTACAGTAACAGTATTATAACTTGTACCTGTTCTGTAATGGCATTTCTCTTCTATGTCAGCCAGACATTCATACAAAGCCTAACCCCTCTTCCCAGCAACTATAAAGCCATACCCATGGAGCCACACCCCTCTTCCCAGCGTCCATGAAGCTACACCCCTCTTCCCGTCACCCATGAAGCTATGTCCCTTTTGAGGTTTTTTTTTTATGTTAAACTTCGTTAAATAATTTTCACAAAAATGTTATCTTATTTCTTGAGGAAGGAGTCTCATCAATGGAACCAGAGTGAAACATCGTTATCATCCAATGAATCATATCTCTGAGACATTTATAGATAAAGCCTAAAGTTGCTGCACAGTAAGAAAAAAAAATTTGATTTGTCTGGAACTGCATCTGAATTGTGCCAATTTTCTCGCTTTACATCCACAAAACATTAATTACAATTTTACATAAAACACCAATCTGCCAACAAAGGATTTGTAAGACAAAACTAAGGCCCTAATTTATTTCTTTGTATAGTAAACACAACTAATCTTGTAAAATTCCTGTTATATTAAAACACATTAATGGTGGTAATTAGTACAATTATCCCCATACTGTTATTCGTAATAATATGGTTCCTTCCTTCTTCCCCTCCTTATCTATGCCTCAATTGCTCCAAATTAAACTATATTTTGTGTGCAGAAATAAATATTCAAGTAAGCCATTAATAATTCATGTTAAGGGTAGTTAAGCTGTGTAATTTCTGTAAGGTGTGAGTAGCATATTCACTGGAATAAAAAGGACTGAGTCAGAGGTGCAGGAAATATATTACTACCCCCCTTCCCTATGTAAGATGGCAGTTCTCTCGTTGTGTTTTTTATTGCTTGCACATTAATAATGCATAATAGGTTTATTCTTACTAACCCAATTCTTCTTAGAACCTTCCTAAATAGATAAACATGTAATATAAATGAGGAAAAACCTGTAAACAAGTGTGTGCCTTGCCTGTGCATTTCTGATAGCTAGGGCCCTGATTCACACTCAAGAAGCTTGTGCTTCTTAAGTGCATATTTTGCCGAGATTACCTACTACGCATGTACGTAGATTGCCTCCGTGCGCTCTTTAAAGACCGCACAAAGTAGTTTAAGTAAAAGAGGCGGCGTAATGCCACCTCTGGAAGAGATTAGGTAGAAGAGGGAGGAGTTTAAATTAAATGGGGAAGGAGGGTGGGGCGGGAAGCGGCAATGTACATTGCACGGATAGATAAGGCAGCCCTATGGGACTCGTAAGTGCCATAAGGTACCTAAAACGAGGGTCGAGTTAGGGGCTGGATGAGTGAGTTAGGTGCGGATCACCTAACTCACTCGACTGTGAACACGGTCCTAGGTCTAGGTCTGGGGCTGTGGACTTTGCATAGTTCTAGCCATGCTTTTTCATGTTAGATGCACTTAGCATTTCAAGTTCATTTTGTATAGAGAAATAAATGATATTACAGCATAGTACATATTACATCTTGGCAATGCCAGACAATGCCATGATCAGAGGCTGTCATTTAGAGTTGCAGTACATTTATGCATACCTTTATCTCTGTGATTGCCTTACATGAATTTGTGTCGTCCTCTACGTTGGTCACACTAGACCAGTTATCTACTTGCAGACAACTTTCTCATGTTTGATGATTTTCTGTAAATTCCTTTTTCTGTTTGTCCTATTAAAAGCTCTACCAGAAAATGGATTCCCTTTGTCTTCTCAGCCATATGTTCTTAAAATAAACTTTATTAAGTGACTGCAATGTGAAAAAAAGACAGTAAAAAATGGATACTACAGAGTTACTAAGGGCACCTTAACCGGTTTTCAATTACAATCCAATTTCCCAGAAAGGTGATTAGGGCCTGAGGAATAGACTACTTTCATTTTAAAAGCAAAAGCATTGGATTCATTTTTATTAATGTCAGAAATATGACATGACTGTTGCTATTATTAGGAAGTTCAAAAAGTAGCCTGATGGAATCATGGTAACAGAGTTTTTAGAACATGTCGCCAATCATGCTTTTTGTATAGTTTATCTCATCCTGTTTGGTTAACTCTTCCTGTATGAAATATTACGGTACATATTGTAAGTCTTGCTTAAGTATTTGCCTTTTTTTAGTTGATACTTTCTTTTCATGCCTGACTTTTCTTTTCTTAAATATAAATTCCCACTCTTAAAATAGGCCAATAAGTAAATATTTAGATTGTGCTTAAAGGCATTAAGATGGAATTAGAAACACTTTGAGAACATTTCAAGGGCATTAAACAGTAGTTACCTTAAGAAGTTGTCTATAAAAACAAAAGATATAAATAAGAAAGTGTAAATATTTGTATATGTTTCATGGTGGCTACAAAAACGAAGATTTGCACTGCTATTATTTTCAGCATTAGCAATATAGCATGGTGGCTCAGTGAGTAGCACTTATCATGAGTCATGAGTCAAGGTCATGAGTTTGATTCCCAAACTATGCCTTATCTGTGTGGAGTTTTGTATGTACTCCCTGTATCTGCATAGGTTTCCTCCTGCATACCAAAAACATACTGGCTGGTTAATTCTCTGCCGCAAGGGCTGATGTGAACGTCTAATGTTCTCTGTAAAGTGCTACGGACAATTTGTGGTGCTGTATAAATAATAATAGTTTTACACAATGCATTGTTTTGCAAAGATTATGGAATTAGATAAAGGGCCTGGGCAGACAATGAATACTGTACCTGCCCATGGGCCTGATCCAGACTTAATAATGACAGCCAATTTACGCACACGCCATGTGGAAATCTGGCTGTCTGAACGCACTGCGCATGCGCGTGGCAGATGTTACTCATCGTATCTCTGATCATACGTAACTTGTACAAAACTCCATAGGATAGGGCATGACATCCCTACGCAAGCCATTATGATTGTGGGCGGAAGGAAGCCTTTAAATTGTACAGTATAGGCTGGGGTACGTGCGACAAGGCGTTACGTACAACCTGAGATACGCAAGGAAAAGTTAAGGCAAGGTTCTGAACATGAGAGTCAGTTATGTTATGTACGTGCAAGGGGAGAGCCAGGGAGAGTGCATTATCCTTAGTAGTTTGTAACTTAGGTACGCTTGTGTACGTAACATGATCTTAGTCTGGATCAAGCCCCATGTTCCAATGCTGGACATTTAGACACTGGGTTTACTGCAAGTCATCATCAGTAGCTACCTGCACCCTTCCTGCCTGAACTGCTTTATTGTAAGTCACAATTTGTACAACTGTATATTAACTATGTTACCACTGCCCCTTCCCTTTCCCCTAAACTTTTTTAGTCACATTTGTTCCCTTAAAATACAAAATCATGCACAATATGCAAGGATAATTGACAGCAGTCACATTGTACAACTGTACTATTGTACACTGTACTGCACAACAGTGTGCTATATATATAAGGTTTTAGTTTTATATTTCAGATTTACACTTTTATTTTTTGTTACATATTATTCTTCAGAGCTATGAATAATACCATAGGTGAGCCATCCAGAAATACAGAACTCTGCATAAATGCTGCAGTCTTTGTACACTTATGCTTTGTTCCCCATTGTGACAAAAGGTGTCAACATAAATATGTCTAGTGAAAAGTGACATCCATATCAGTTGTGGTTATTGGTTAACTTCCTATCTATTTCTATGTACACTTACTGTATTTCTAAACCAAGACCTTAGTTGTCAACAGTCATTTTCTTCCTCTTCTAAGCTTTTTTCATGCCTATCATTATTTGGGAGATCTGGTTTCCTTTTAAACAAGAAAGCAGACAGAATACCCTGAGGTAATCGTGCTCAGTTCTGGGAGGTCCTGCTGAGACAATTCCACTGGCAGCGAATCAGCAAAAACAGAACAAGGAGGAAAAAAAACAATAATTAAACATTCTAAAAAACAAAGAACAAATAATTAAAAGATGCAAGATACTTTTTTGTTAAGTTAATCACATTTTAATATCTGGTCAACATGTTTCATTTATGTTGCAAAAGTAGAAGACAGACAACCAACTAACATATTACAGTATCACTGTGGCTGGCTGGCATGATAATAATCTCCTTTCGTTAGAATAATAAGTGCTAAAGATGAAACACAGGGCGTCAGTCCAAGTGAACTAAATTGCTGTTTTACCTTCTTTTGTCCTGTCATAAATCTTCACACGCGACTCACTGTCTTATGGCTCAAAATACATTTCACTGCAGCATAGTTGGTGGATGAATAAGGTTAAATAGTTTAGTAGCATTAGACATTAATGTTACATAGTGCTCTATTTTTTGTTGTTGTGTGTTTTTTAGGGGGGTACTCAGAGACATGTATATTTTAAGCAGACAGGCAGTGTGATTAAGTCTATAATGAACTGGATCATGACTGTGAAGCTAATTAAGGAGTGGGGTAGGACAGTGGTGCAATTTTATCAACTTATAGCACATACACATATACACATACACATATATATATATATATATATATATACACAAAAACATATACACATACATACACATATACACACATAAATATATACATACATTCACATATACACATATAAACAAAACCCTTTGTATTTATAACATTTAGATTTCTGACAAATATATAGTGCTGCTTTACATTTACCTCAGCTGTCTCCAATGCCCTACATCTTTTACCTGTTGTCAAAGACATTTTCTTCAAATAAGTCATATCCGTATGTATGCTCTATCTACCATAATCGGCTGGGTAGGATTATTAAGAGAACTTTCAACTCTATTTTGCCTTTCGTAAAACATTATTATAGCCATGTGGCATTGCATAAAGCATGCAAATTGTAAAGCTCATTAGACATGTTAGAAAAATAACAGCAAACCATTAAGCATAATACTGTGTTGAGCCAACCCATGGTGCATCATGTCAACACCATATGTGTTAATGAGATTTTATGCTCCCAAAGGCAATAGTAACTACACTAGGATAATAAAATTCCCAACATAGCAAAAAATTACAATAAAATGTATTCCATAAATTATTTAGTAACTTATCACATTACTTAATGCATGAGTTCATTGGAAAGATGTGATAGATACGCTTGCTCCTTTTTTCACTATGGCAATGCTAATGCCTAATTTAAACCATAAGACATCTATGTTGACCTGACTGTGACATCTTCCTGAACCATTAAAAAGTCTTTGGAAAAACTTTCAATATGTTTTGCAGGTGTTGGTGACTAGAAAAAGTCAGCTGTCCGACTTTAATCATTATGGTCATATAGACATCCTATCCCCATTCATTATATATGTTGGGTATATCTGACATTGTAAAATCACATACCCAAGGAATTCATTACTGAAGTACAAAAACTAAAAAAGGTTACACCAGTAATAAGGCTATTTTCAAAAATAAGAGACATAAATTTATCTAAAGCAACATTGCTCTACATTTTATATTAAAGAAATAGTAAAAAATTTTAACCACTAAGTTATCCATCATTTTTTTTTTTAGAACCATTTTATTGGACAAGCAAAATATAAATCAAAGTCAATGTGGTTGGAGAAGAGTTAAAAAATGTTCAGGATGGATCGGACACATGGCCAAGATAATTACGTATAACTGCACATCATGGACTGGATCAAGACCCCCGCATCCGTACATGTGGGGATCTGTCATTACACACAAGAGAGGGGAGTGAACTCCCCGTCACTCCCCTTTCTCGTGTGAATTTTAGTGTAACTTACGTTGCCATAGGGCAGTCTTAAGTCACACTAGTGGATCAGTGGTCCGTCCAACCACTGATCCGCTCCTAAATACCAAAACCCACCCCCTCTGTACAATTTAAATGCTTCCCCTTGTACACCTTGGCTGGTGGAGATGAAGCACAGCCCCTTTGTATGGAGTATCTTTTATACGGAACTAAGATCCGTATGATAGAAATTGCGAATGCGCCCTCCCATCAAAACACCCCACTTATGCACTTGGCGTGTGTAAGTGGGGTGCTGGATGCAAGTCTGGATCCGGCCCCATGTTCCTAGAACTAAAGTGTACCTCAGATGAATAATGCAGTGCTGTGCACATAGCATTTTCCCCATATTAAGTGTCTTTTGCACTGGCCAAACTCAGACACATGTACAGGCAAAAAAGCAAGACTTACGGCACTTTGCAACCAAATAGGCAGATAGAGGAAATGTGTTCTTATGTTGATTCAAGTTCAATAAACTACCTTCTATGATAAACTGAAAAATACGCATCTTTGACTTCTTTGGCGTATTGATTTGAACTTATCTGACCCCAAATATAAGTAACTGGTGATAAGAGTATAAATGATGCAAAAGTATGAACTGTATAAATAAAAATAAGGTCACAACTATGTTTGTTTTGCATTTGGATGCTTGGTGCCCATTTTGGACTGGATCCAGACTTAAGCTGCCACTGCATTTGGATCCCTGTTGGATCCAGCCTTCTATGTAAAGGCAGACCACACCCTGATAGAGCTCTGAGACATGGACCCTTCCTTAAGACCTGATCTATGCTCATTTAAAATAGGGATGGATTGGAAGACTGCAAAGAGTTCTTGGTTCCTCGTAGAGGGAGAGGAATTAGTAGCAGAAAGAGAGAAGTAGTGATGCCCCTTTATAGATCATTGGTAAGACCTCACATAGAATACTGTGTTCAGTTCTGGAGGCCATGGACTGTATTCAGAGTTCCGTGTCCAGATCGGGCCACAAATATACGCACACACAGAGCATGCAAAACCCCCTCACACCCATGACACTCCCCTCTCTCGGCGTGCTCTCGGAGACTTACGCCTCCATAGACCTCCTGTAACTTTCCGTGTGCAGTCCCGTGCGTACATGTCCTCCGTCCGTGCGTGTCTTGATAATCGCGCCCACTTTCCTCCACCCACCCATTTTTATTTAAATTCTCCCGTGCGTATTTTTACATCGCAGATCCAGGCGTATGTACCAAAGTGCGATTCACAAGTCTGTCCGTGAGGCACTTCCACACGTATAGTCTACGTGAACTACGTAAAAAAAGTTACTACACATGCGCAGTTTAAACGTACCTAAAAATACGCACGGAACTGGCCGTGAAAACGGATCTCTGAATATGGCCCCGTTTCTTCAGAGTGATTTAAATACTTATTTTTTTTTATACTCATTCTACAGCGATGTCTGGCGATTTTAAAAGGGTTCATCTACCGCGATTACAAGCTTAATCGCGGCAAATAAACCCTTTCAAAATCAACAGACATCGCTGTAGTTTTGAACTCACTGGACATAAATTGGCCATAGTAAATTCAGCGATTTTAATTGAAAAAACTAAAAAAAAAAACTTGAGAAAACGATTTCAAATGGCGATTTCATCTCGACCTTAGTAAATCTAGCCCCTGGTCTAAACCATGTTGATTGCAGGAGGAGTCAAGTTAATTGTATTCTTTGCATGCAGGGATATATCTTTGAATTGCTTACTGCACACAGATACTGACCAGCATTACTATCAAACTGTTATTTAGACTGTTATTTAGGTGTTAAGCGGGTTTTTCATGTACTCGCCTTGTTAGCCTATTTTCTGAGCCTGGGTGTCTGACCTTGTAGTTCCTCATATAGGGCCATATTCAGAGATCCATCTGAGAAAAGTATGCAATTATTCGCATGGACGCAGCAAGGCAACACCCCTGACACTCCCCTCACACGGACGGGTTTTCTGAGACTTACGAGTGCCTCGACTTGCCTTATCTTTATGGGGGCATTTCCATGCGTCAAGTAGTCCAGTACGTGCATATCTAACTAACCGTGCCCACACCTCGCCCACACGCCTTCATTAAAATGCCTCCCACCACTCATTTTTATTTAAATTCTCACGTACGTATTTTTAAGTGGGAGATCCGTGTGTATTTAACCACGTGCGATTCACAAGTCCGTCCGTGAGGCACTTTCACACGTATAGTCTACGTGAACTACGTAAAAAAAAGTTACTACACATGCGCAGTTTACACATACCTAAAAATACGCACGGAACTGGCCATGAAAACGGATCTCTGAATACGGCCCCGTATCTTCAGAGAGATATAAATACATTTGATACTGTGCAAAGAAGAGCAACTAAAATGTCTGTGTCACAAAACATACCAAGAAAGGCTAGAGGAGCTAAACATGTATAGCTTGGAACAGAGAAGGGAGAGGGGGGATATGATAGCAGCTTTCAAATATATCAAAGGTTGTGACCGGCTAGAGAAGGGTGGCATTTTTCAAAGGAAGAGGTGTAATAGAACACAAGGGCATGAATATAAACTGGAGGGTGGTAGATTCAAAGGAAATGTGCGGAAAAATTACTTCACTGAATGGGTGATAGATAAGTGGAATAGCCTCCCATCTGAGGTGTTTGAGGCCAATACAGTAGAACAATTTAAACACGCTTGAGATAAATATAAGGCGGTTGCAGTCCCTGCTGCAAACTGCTGCTGTTTTTAGAAATCGAGACAGCCAAATGTTGCTTTTCGGATGTCTCAATTTCGAATATGCTAAATTTTTAGAATTTTTTTTATTGAATGGGTGAGTGCCGATCGCCATACTCATTCATTTTCGTGGGACCTGCTGCTGACAAATTTTAGTTTTAGAGGTCAAGGTTAGGCTGTTAGGAAGGGAAGGTTAGGGTCATAGAAGGGGAGGGTTAGGGTCATGGAACGGGAGGGTAAGGGTTAAACTTAACTTTACTTGCTCCAGTGATCGATTGCTATGCCTCATCGAGGCATAAGCAATCGATATCCCAGCCAGTTCGGAACTGACTGGGAGAGAATGATCCTATCAAAATAGGGCCGTTCGCAACTGGGACTCACACTAAATGGAGGGTAAATAGGGTCTAGGGTCAGTATAGTTTTAAATAAACAACTGGGTAGCTTGGATGGGCCATGTGGCTCTTATCTGCCGTCACTTTCTATATTTCTATAACAAATATTTGAACAAAGGTGGCAGTGCATCTTATGTTTCAATGTCAATTCAAGAACTGTTTAACCTGTGCTGCAGCCCGGGATGCTAGGTCTGAAGATCTCTGAGCCTTCGGAAACTGAATCTCTGAAGGTGGAGCCTAGCATGCATGGGACCACTCTGGAATGAAAATATAAATTTTATGCTAGCCAGGATCATTGAGTGAGGTCTTACAATTTAGTAAATGGACCCCTATTGACTGCACTTTGTAACAATTCATAGGTAGGCGAATGCTAAATGGCAGTGGAGCCATGAGCATAAATACATTACCTGGCCTACCGCTGCTAATAATGTTCTGCTGCAGCAGGCCAGGCAATGTGTCTGTCTCCATGAAATCCCTTTCTGTTGCAATGAGGCTCCTAGAAATGTGATGCTGACATGACATCAGGAAAACAATAAAACCCATAATTTGCAGCAATGCAAAGGCTGAGCAATGAGCAGAAGACAGACAGTAGACTACAAAATGGAGGGTAGTGAACGAATCTGATGACAGGGGATCAGAGAATCACAAGGAAACAATATAAATGAGTGAAGTTCAAAGAAATGCAGCGGGATTAGTTGTGGTCAGAAAGACACAGAAGTGAGAGGGTGTCAGAGAGACAGGGAGTAAAGTGGTGATCAGAGAGACACAGGGATAGGGAGCATGAGAAGAAATTGATGCACTAGTATTAGGGTTCATAGAAGCATATGAGTCCTAAAATATTTTGTTAAAAGTATGATTTTACCATGCAATCACTGTTAAGCCAAACATTTTCAAGGAGTACCCAACACCCAATATTTACAAAGTTACATTATGTACACAAAGTTGCACGAGGGCTGCGCAGTTTCAAGTCAATGGCCCGGATTCAGACCTCCACGGCAGTCCTCTGGCAGAATTCTTCTGTCATTCCCTTCTCTATTGTGGATATGGCAGCAGTTATGCTGCCATAACCTTGCCTTAAGTTTCCTGTGCGGATCAGGGGTCCGTACGACCGCTGATCCATATGCAGCATGGTGGCTCAGTAAGTGGCACTTGTGTCTCACAGCGCTGAGGTCATAAGCTTGATTAGGCCTTATCTGTGTGGAGTTTGTTCTCCCCATGTCTGCTTGGGTTTCCTCCTGGTGCTCCGGTTTCCTCTTACACAACAAAAACATGCTGGTAATTGACTACTGAATAAACTAATCTTAGTCTGTGTGTGTATGTGTATATGTGTTAAGAAACTTAGGGCCAGATCCAGAACAACGCTTGTGAGCGAATTTATGCGTGGCGGAGTACTGCGCATGCGCACAATAGAAAATACACTCCGTAACGTAGCGTAAATGTGAACGTATGGGCCATTCACGTATGTGTCACATAAATACTTACGTGTGGGCGTGCCAATTTTCCGTGAGACCAACATACGTCTGAAATACGTTATGTAGGCGGGGGTTTGTATTTAAAGTGTACAGTATGGGCGTGCTTAGCCGCGTAAATACGTGTTGACCATATGTACGTGAGTGGATCACATTGGTTACGTTGCCAAAAGTTAAGGCAGGGTTTGGAAAGCGTATCTTGGTAAAAATACGTACGACCAAAATACGTCTGAAATACGTTATGTAGGCGGGGATTTGTATTTAAAGTGTACAGCATGGGCGTGCTTAGCCGCGTAAATACGTGTTGCCCATACGTATGTGAGCAGATCACATTGGTTACATTGCCAAAAGTTAAGGTAGGGTTTGGAAAGCGTATCTTGGTCAAAATACATACATTCAAGGGGTGTGACAAGGGGAGTGTATAGAAGGTACGCACACGCAAATACACTACACGAGTAAACATATTGCAAGCGGAGTTCTGGATCTAGCCCTTAGTATGTAGCTCCAATAGGATCAGGGACTGATGTAATGTAATATTCTCTGTAAAGTGCTATATAAACACCTTAAAGTGCTTAAAACCGCCCATACTTTAAAATGTAAATGTTCCCCTCCGTCCACCTTACAAAGTTTAGATGGGCAGAGGAGATGGCTCGCCCTGTCATTGTGTAACATCTGGCATGACCATGCTCATTGTCAGATAAGCATCCAACTTTTGCAAGCAGCTTACGGAAGTCAGGTGACATCCTTTAAGTGTGAATTTGGCTCATTATGGTTAATAACATACCTGTGTATTTTTCGATTCAGCATCATATACTTGCCCCGGGCCTATGTTAGAACATCTCATATGTTCTTTGTGTGTACAGTGGCGTATTTTCAAAAACCCACAACTCATCATTCTATGCAGTTTTACAGTGCTTCAAAATATTTTCAAAAACACAAATCTATGTGAGGCCCTTCATGTACAGATAGATAGATAGATAGATAGATAGATAGATAGATAGATAGATAGATAGATAGATAGATAGATAGATAGATAGATAGATTTACCTGATGCTCTGCTGTTGACTGTTTCTTTACATTGCTCTTTAAATCTTGCTTTCTAGACTTGTATGACCTTTATGTGTGGTCATATGAAGAGCAGACTAATTGATGTGTTTTTCTTTAACCCACACTAAGCATATATATTGCTTTGTTCTTTGCACTTTCATGTTATCTTTTTGTACTTAAAAAATTCTGCTGCTTTTTTTTCTCTAGACTGAAATTGTGTCTTTCTCTTTTATGCCACATGTGCATTAACACTTTGAACACTTGTCAACGTAGCTAATTGTAAGAAAGCCTTTATTATTACTTTTATTTATTTCATTCCTACATATTTAGCACATTTAGTGTTTGCTCTTTCACTCCAGTCCCTGTCCAATTGTAGCAGGTTGCATGCGCCGCTGCAAATACCCATTTTCAATTTACACACAGTCGACAGCTATATGTTGGCTGTATATATTATAGAATATGATCCCATTCCAAAATTCACCCTTCGACCTGCCTCCAGACCAAACAGGTTAGTGCAGGGGAGGGGAGGATGGGAGAATGGGACACTTAGGGTTAGGCTGCCGGGAAGAGAGTCTTAGGGTTAGAATGCAGGGAAGGGAGTCTTAGGGTTAGGCTGCAGGGAAGGAACTCTCAGGGTTAGGCTGCGGGAAAGGAAGTCTTAGGGTTAAGCTGCAGGGAAGAGAGTCTTAGGGTTAGGTGGTGGGCAGGGGCGTCACAACATTTTTTGTTGGAGTAGGTGTAAGAATTTAGCCCTCCCCTTGGCAGTCCCTTCTCCCCTTGTTGTGCCCTCCCTCCCATTTGAAAACTTCTTCTCCTCTCACTAAATAACGCTGATATTGGGATCACACCAGCGTCACTCAGATGGGAGGGAGCTGCTGCTGCGGAGAGGAGACGCTGACAAAGGATTGCACGGACAGTGCCTGACACTGTCTCTTTGCAATCCTCTGCTGGTACTCCCACCCCTGACATCCCCCGCTGCGTTCGTTTCCTTCATATTTTAGGGGCGGCGAGATGCCCCTCGCCTTCCACTCGTTCCACCACCAATAACTGCAAGGAAGGTAAGGGTTAGGGCAGGGGACGTCATTCCGCGGCTCCGGAGCTGCATGCGGCTATTTCCATCGGTCTGCTGTGGCTCCCTCCTAGGGGGCTTTAGGTTGCGCTGCCCCCCCAAGCCACGGTCACATAGATGCAGCCGGCATAATGCTACTGGATATACAGGGTTCCTACGGGAGCCCTATAGTACCAAATCTATTTCATTGAAAAATGCTATGAAGAGCGTTATTCATTGAACTAGATTTGGTCCCACAGGGCTCATGTAGGAGACCTGTCTATCCATTACATGCACCGCGCCGCAGAGGAAGGAGCAGAAGCAGGAGGCAGAAGATAAAGACAGGTAAGTGAGGTTTTAATAAAAAAAATAATAGTATATAAGGGGCACAAAGGAGGCTGATATTCATGTAAAGGGGAACTAAAGGAGGCTAATCTATATATATAAAAGCCATTCTGCTCCTCACCGTTATACGCATGCGCAGTAGCGTCCACATGCTGGGTCCTACAGTGAGGAGCAGAAGCGCCCCTCCATATGCCATAGTTCCCACTGCTCCTGCCCTCTGCTCACCCTCTCACCTGTTGGGTGCCAGCAGGGCTCCTGTGCAATCGCATCCCCTGGCTGGTGTCCCGTCTCACAGACTCCTCAAAGCTGTAGTTCTCGTGCTGTGTCTGTGGTCAGAGCAGGGAGGCAGGGGAAATGTAGTTCCCGGTGCTCCCCACTCTGACCACAGACACAGCGTGGGAACTACAGCTACCAGAAGGCTGTGTGCTGCGACATCAGATGGGTTCTCCTGCTGCCTCGGCGCTCAGACTCGGGGGAGCTAAAGTTCTTGCGCTGTGTCTGTGGTCACAGACACAGCGCGAGAGGAGGTGTAGAGGGCAAGAGGGTCACCTGTTATTAACACCCACAGTCACCAGTAATCCATTACCCGTGGCATGGAGACATGATGGTGAATACTAGGGGGGTGTTGAAGACACATGATGGAAAATACTGGGGGGGGGAGCTGGAGACACTTGATGGGGAATATGGGGGGGCGGCTGGCGACACATGA
>WWET01000595.1:131722-143125 GCA_011038615.1 Limnodynastes dumerilii
ACAGTCCGGCTCTGCTCAGAGCAGAGTAAACGGCAGTCTGCTGAGGGTTAGTAAATAGCAGCCCACATTGAAAACAACGGGTTGGCGAGGACAGAAGAAGTTTGACTGCATGGCCATGGAAACTGTTGATTGCCATGGCGTTGCAGCGGTTGTAAATAGCAAAAAGTTCATTTTTGGAGTTAAAACTTCATAACTCCAAAAATGAACTTTTTAAAGCTTAAGTAAATAGAGCCCTAAGTGTAGTGGAAGACCTCTTAGAAGTTTGACAATAGTATTTGTAAAAAAGTAAAACTGCATCTTGTCCTCCTTTCTTGTCTTCTGAAACTAAACAATGGTATAGAAGATGGGTCAATAATAAATCTTCCTTTGATGTAACTTAAGGGCCAGATCCTGACTTGTGTACGTCAGGCCACTAACGCACACAAAGTGCATAAGTGGCCTGATTTGACTGGAGGGCGCACATGCCCTCCAGATGTTATGCTAGTGTTACCCTAGTAACCCTAGAGTAGCAATCATGGTACGGAACAAGGTTTCAGAGGACGGATCCAGCCCTTAGTTATCCAATAATGTCATCCTACCAAAAAAATAAAAAAAGCTGAAGTCATCTTTTATTTAAAGCCAAATATAGTATACAACAGATTTTACACTTCATCTATAAGTACCAGGGCCACCATCAGTGGGATGCAGGCAGTATTTATTTTATCACTCATCTAGCTACATAGGATCTGTCTGACCTTATTGGAACGTGGCTCTGGTGCGGAGCTCAAGTTGATGGTCATCAACGCCGAAGATTTCCTGGCTCTCACAATCTAAAGGATTGGAGCGTGAAGGAGCTGTGTACAGAGAATCGTTAAGGTAAGTAAACAATTGGAGGGACTGTTGTATATACTTTCTAATAACGGCCGAAAATAAGGTGGGCCATTTAATAAACCACAGTAGTTTTACCCAGTAATAAAAAAGTCTTTACACATTTTTACACATTTTTAATTACCATCATTGGGCTGGATCCAGACTTAGTTAAGTGCTTAAACTTAGTTACACCTGGGATAAACCAATTGCTTACTGCACACAGATACTGACCAGCTTTACTATTACACTGTTATTTAGACTTGGGATAGGAAACATCACCTCTCAACTCTAATACTGTTTGCAACAGATGAAATATGACTCCCCTGCAATCAACATGGTTTAGCCCAGGAGTAATTAAGTTCAAGCACTTAACTAGGTCTGGATCCAGCCCATTATTAATAATGAGGGATACTAGTGTATGTCATTTTAAATACTGGATAAAACTACTGTGGATCAATATTAATAATGGGTGAAACAAAACATATTGCCTCATAATGAATTATAACCCACAGTAGTTTTATCCAGTTTCATACAGTAGTTTCCCACATTATTGATAATAACTATCTTTAAATGGTGGAAGCGAATGTATGTCTTTTTTAATAATGGATAAAAATAGGTTATTATTTATAATGAGGAAAACAAAACAATTTCCCCATTATGGTGCTGACGCACGGTAGTTTTATCCGGTATTTAATATGATATACTATCTTTTCCTCTATAATTTTTTTTAATTGTTGTTTTACCAATTATAATTAATGGCCCACAGTAGTTTTATCCAGTGCTGAAAATGACTTATTTTAGTTACCCCATAATTAGTAATAACTTTCATTATTAATAAGGGGGATACAATTGTATGTACATTCTACTGTGCCTATTTTGTCAGTACCAAGCACCACAATTTCTGATTGCAGACCTAATAGTTATTATAACTTATAATAAATATTCACTTTCAGACATATTTTACCCTGCTTTCTCTGTATTGTGTGGGCCTATGTGCTTTAAATGCCAGGGCTGATTTTTAATCCCTGATTTTTAATATTTCCTGTATAAAAGGTCTCCACCTTTTTCTCTCTACTCTTATTCATGCAAAAAAGTGTCAGTGATTGTTTCTTTCAGGTTATCTCATGGACCAGTTTACTAGTTTTTTTTTGTGTCTTTCAGCAATTTTTTATTGTTCTGGTCTTTGTTCTTTATATTGTAATAGTTTATTTATTAACACGTTTTATATAGATCAGATTATGTAACGCTTAATCTGATTCACAGATTCAGATCACATTGGAGCTACACACTAAAGCTGGCCACACACTAGAGCGATTATCGGGCCGATCTTCCAATTATCAGTGATTTGACGAATTATCGCTGTAGTGTGTGGTGCCCTTTTTTTCCAGAAAAGCACGATAATCTTCCCAAAATGGCCGCCAGCAGATAATCACATCTTTTGGAATTCCTGAATGATTATCATTTATCATTAGCAAAATAGTGCAGTGTGTGGGCATTTCAGATAATCATACAAGATTTCAAATGATTTTTGATGTTCTTTCCACACCCCTGTAGGGTGTGTCTATGTAGATGTACACAACGTCCTTCCTGTTTATTACACCTGATGCGCATTCAGCAGACCTATACTTGCAATTGTCGTTATATAATTATGGATTAAAAGAACATATTTTTCCACAAATTTACTTTATGGAACCGAACATAGAAACAACAATAGACTTTCGAATTTCACACAAATTTTCTTATCGACTGCATTAAAGGATCAAGATGTCTATTTGCTTTATGGATAACTAAAGCTAGTGGATATGAATGGCAGCAGTGGATTTGCTATGTTGCCATGTAATTTAAAATGGAATTATCAATGTGGACATGCAAATTCCAAACACATAGTTCCTAGACCGGGAATCGAACTCATGCACCGTGAGACACAAGAGCTACTCAATGAGCTACCATGCTGCCCCAAGATAGTTACTGCTGTACAATAAAGAGACTTAAACAAATATCATTATTATTATAGAATAATAGTTTCCAACTTGAGACTGCAATCCCCCAAGCAAAAAATGAAATGAGTTGTTATAGGTTATTTGGCATCCCAGCAACAACTACTTTAATTTATTAAACTACCTACGACTGACACACTGCCCACACCATTCACTCACACACAGAAATAAATACACGGACCACAGTGTTGGCTTTTAAAAGGGGGCATAGATTTATTAATTGAAATTGAAGGTGACTATATAATTTGGAGATAAGGTGGTGGCAAATAGCAGGTGGGGGACAGCGGCTGAAATGAAACATGTTAAACAAGACAGGAATCCCCTGTCCAGGCGCCCCCCAGGTAAAAGATTAGAAACCGGGTACCCCCTTCAAAGTGCACGCCACCTGGCGGCAGAACGGGACCCAACCACTTGGTGTGGCCTCCTGAAATTATTGAGGGGTGTACCTATCCAATAGCAATAACCCCTTCCCCATGCACCAAGTAAATTGCTGCTCCCCCACCACTACTGCCACAGCGAGGTACCCTCAAGTACCCTCGACCGCCACCCTAAGTATCTAAAAGCACTCATTTGGGTTTAAAAAAGGGGCCAAGGTATATTAATTGGAATTATCCGTTGTACAATAATTTGTATATAAGAGGGGGTGAAATGGGGGACAACAGATGTCAAGAGTTAAATTAACGGACAGGCATCCCCTGTCCAGGCGCCCCCCCAGGTAATGGATCAAGAGTGGGACTAACCCGCTTTAAAGTGCACGCCCCATGGCGGCAGCACGGGACCCAACCACTTGGCGTGGCCTCCTGCAAATATTGAGAGGTGTACCTATCCAATACCTCAAAACCCTTCGCCTTGCGCCAAGTGAAAATTGCTGTTCCCCCCCACCACTACCACCTAGCCACAATAATTAATTAATTTATTTATTTTTAGTATTATTTATTTATTTATTTATTTTAAAAATTGTTTATATTTTTTATTTATTTCTTCTTAAATAGTACAGTTACTTAATCAGAAAGGTGCACCCCCTCACTCTGGAACAACGGCTGATTTAGAGTAGAAATCTCCAGATGGTGAATAATCTTCCCGTCAAGGTCCGCAACAAATTTGGTGAGGATGTGATTGATTTTCTTACACACTCATCCTATGGCCCTAATACAGCCAGGGCCACTCCAAGACAGCCGAGGTATGATGCAGGACCAGCATACTGTTAGATCTGGATACGCCGAGCTTACAGTCAAAAGATTCCTCTTGGCTGCCCTTCAAACATACACGACTTCACGCAGCCTAAGTAATTTCCACCAAGGTGAATTATCAAGCAATCCGAATTACCATACGTACTGATAGCGCAATAACAAATGCGAGGAAACATTTCCCAACGCAAACCCCTGATACCCCACCACTATATGTTCCATCCAGCAAGCTCAACTGGTGCACCCTTCCGATCGGTAAAGAAATGAGCCCAAGGAATATATAAATGGCCAATGACAAGGGACCATCAGCCCGGGGTAACCAAACCTGCAAGACAATAAGGTCCAAACTGACTGATTAGATGCTAAATAATACACCTGGAAACAAACCCCGCCCTAACTAGCAGCAACCATTTCCTAAAAGCAAAAAGCAAGAATTAGAGGCAGGGGGGGGGGAAGGGGTTCGAGAAAAACGGCAATGGAAGAGTCAAAGCGAAACCAACGGGGGTAAACAACTCCAAAACCTCCAGGGTGAAACCAGAGCCAATCGGCCACCACAATAAGGAAGAAAAAAGGAGAAAATTCCCCCGTGCCCCCCCATAAGGCGAGCGAAGGCTAGTCTAGCTCGCCCTGACTCAAGAACCGTTAAAAATTTACTTATGAAATACCTTACCAATACCTAGGGAATACATGGAATACTTATTTATAAGAATTCAGTTTTTTTGCTGTGGAAATTTGACACAGCTTCCAGGCCTACCTGTGATGCCCAATACAACAACTATCTGCTTTGTAAGGATATGTCATAATCTGTGCTAAGTAAAATTACTTATATTACTGTTTAAAACACAGTTTGGGAGAAAATTTGCGCCATTAATATGGGGACTGCAGCACTATCACTCTTAACAGCTGTCCTCTGGTATACAAAATATCTCACAATGCAAACGTCACCTTTCAATTCTAATTCTGCTTTAACAGTTTAAATTTGTCCTCCCCTTGCAGTTCAATATGGTATTGCTCAGGTCTACACTTGCACCCAAAAAAAAGTGTAAGTGCAGCTCAGGATCAGCCCAAGGCCTTTTGTGGGTGTGATTACACCTTTGAACAGCAGTATATTTAGACACGACAGGGTACTAAAGAAATGGATAGCAACCTTGCTGTAATAAATGTGCTACCCCAATGCTCAGGATAAACATGTAAAAAGCTGGAACTGAAACACAAGATACAGTTCAAAACCCAGCAAATACCATGCAGTCCTTTTTGCATTAACAGAAAATGAAGTGAAACCACGGCACTGCTGTCAAGGCTCTGCTCTATTGTTTCTAGGTAGAGGAAAGACAGCATGTTGGTCAAATGAGAGACATTACATGTCAATTTTTTCTAAATGCCCTATAACTAACAAAAATGTATTTTATTCGAAAGTCCAAGAAAAACTGGGTATTTAGAACACTATTTTATATATATATATATATATATTTCATATCACCAACTCTGAAAAACCAGGTTTTTCCGGAAAAGAAATGCGAATCCAATGGGGGTGAACAACTCCAAAACCTCCAGGGTGAAACCAGAGCCAATCGGCCACCCCAATAAGGAAGAAAAAAGGAGAAAATTCCCCCGTGCCCCCCAACGCCGCTGTGAAGCGGTGTAAGGCGCTCTCATCAGAGTGATGAGAGCGCCTTACATTGCTGTCACAGCAGCGTTCATTACTCTGCTGACTGCCAAGGAGCGGGGGGATGAGTGCCTGGATGCACCGCATCCCCCCGCGGAGCGGGTCCCGACGGACCTGCTCATACCCCAAGGTGAGTATTCGGACCATAAGAGGCACACACTTTTTCCCCCACATTTTTGGTCTGAAAAATACGGTATATCACTGTTTAAAATGCAGTTTGGGAGTAAATTTGCGCCGCTAATATGGGCACTGAAGTAACCAACAGCTGCCCTTTATCCTTGGTATGTGCTGCTGGAAACATCAATATATTTAGACATTTACATACCACAGCCACTGAAGGTGTAGCTACACACCATCAGAACATATACAGGGACATGACAGGGTACTAAAGAATTGGATAGCAACCTTGCTGTAATAATCGCACTGCCCCAATGCTCAGGATGAAAATTTTAAATGCAGGAACTGAAACACAAGATACAGTTCAAAACCCAGCAAATATCATGCAGTCCATTTTGCATTAACAGAAACTGAAGTGAAACCAAGACACTACTGGCAAGGCTCTGCTCTGTTGTTTCTAGGTAGAAGAAATGAAGCATGTTGGGCAAATGAGAGGCAATACATGTAAATTTTTTCTAAATGCCCAATAACTAACTAATATCTCCAAATATTCCATTACAGCAATATATTATTTTTTACCTAAAATCCACAAGTCCCTTTCCCAGCCCCCTGGCAGCCCAATTATATCTGGAATTGGATCTACCTCATCTAACCTTTCATTCTATGTGGACCATTACCTGAAGGGATATGCCACCTCCCTTAAGTCCCATCTAAAGGATACTACAGATTTCCTGCAGGTTCTGTCCTCTATAGATTGGAAGCCATCATACTTTCTCGTAACTTGCGACGTGCAAGCTTTATGGACCAGATTCACACTTAAGAATCTTCTTAAAATACGAACTTAAAGTCACTCCTGGGAAAAACCATGTTGTTTTCAGGGGGAGTCAAGTTAATTGTATTCTTTGCATGCAGGAATACATAATTGAATTGCTTACTGAAAACAGATACTGACCAGCTTTACTATTACACTGTTATCTAGACTTGGGCTGGGAAATATCACCTCTCAACACTAGTACTGTTTGCAACAGATGAAATATGACTCCCCTGCAATCAACATGGTTTAGCCCAGGAGTTACTTTAAGTTCTTATTTTAAGAAGATTCTTAAGTGTGAATCAGGTCCTATATTCTAATATTCCCCATCACAAGGGTATTGAAGCCGTTTCTCATTTTCTAGATTTGGATGATGGTCTGACAGAAACATACAAAACTTTTATTAAGGATACCATACTCTATATTCTGGAACACAATTTCTTTCTGTTCTATAATACCTATTATCGACAACGTCTTGGCATGGCGATGGGGACCAGGTTCGTCCCGAGCTTCGCCAACCTATACATAGGCCTCCTCGAAGAGAAACATGTGTGGGGCAGCACGGCCGGGCGGGCCTGGTCCTATATCGCCGATACATCAACGACCTTTTCATAATTTGGGATGGTACAACAGAGAGCATCCTAATTTTATTTTCCAGTTTCAATTGCAATAAGTTTAACCTCCAGTTTACAGGTACTTTTCACTCCACCACAATTGATTTTTTAGATATCACTATTACGATAGTGGATAACATGATAACAATCGAAACATACCAGAAACAGGGACCAATAATTATTTGATTTTACCAGCAACCATAAAAAACATGGATCTCCAATATCCCTTTTGGGTAACTGAGAAGATTAAGGCACAATTGCTCCTCTCTCGACTCTTTTGAACTTCAAGCTAACTCCCTTGTTCAAGCTTTTGAGGCCAAATCTTACCCGAAAGCTTACAATAAAACCATTAATTTAGAGCGATCTGATTTATTGTGTGTGAATCCTGCTCTATCCAAACAAATTAATTTTGAATCTATTCCCAAGGGTTCTGTTTCTTTTGTTTCCAGATATAATTGTGCAGACAAATCCATCTCTGCCATTTTCTCCCGGAATGACCGCACTCTAATGCTCGATCCTGTACTACAAGCTTGCTTACCCCCCAAGCCCCGTGCAGTTTTTCGCAAAGCCAACAACTTTCTAGCTCCCGGTTACTTTAGTTCTAAGAAAAAGCCCAACTCTATTTCCAATTCTGCTAAATGGTCTAGCCCAAAAAACTTTGGGTTGTTTCAAATGTGGTCACCACAGGTGCATTACCTGCTCAGCGATATCTAACAAAAAAGTCTTGTTTCAATCATGTGATACATGAATCTTTTCCTATGAAATCTTTTATTCATTTTTCTAGTTCCTATTTGATCTATATTTTGAGTTGCCAATGCGGCATCCAATACGTGGGTTGCACCACTAGGGCTCTTAAATTACGATTTTTTGAACACAGACGTAGTATTATTAACCAAAACCCGAAAAGCAGTGTTGCAACACACTTTATGTCCTGTTGCAACTCGAATCCATCTGGTCTATCCATTGTAGGCATAAAATCCATTCCCTCTACCGTTAGGGGTGGTGATAGATATTACAAACTCTGCTCCAGAGAGGCCTTCTGGATACATACTTTTCGTACGTTGTATCCAGAGGGTCTCAATGAAAGCATTGACTTAGACTTTTAATATATACCACAGATCCCCCCTTCGGGTACTCGATAAGCAAACTATCCGTAGCAATATCCCCTTATGAGCCAACTTAGATACACATTTCTGTATCAGTTGGTTATTATTTAGCATTTAGTATTCATACAATTGCTAGATTTAGGTAGTATAATATTTTATTATGTTGTTTATTTCCTTATTCACCATTCATCCATATCAACACGTTATTACAGATTCTTTATTTACTCTTATTTTATTGACATGTTATCGTGGCACTTTCTCTATTCTCTCTCGTCCTCAGCATCACTGATAATTTAGCTGGTATGATTTATTTATTTTTCTTTATTCTTCATTTATCATTTATTATTTATTTTTCTTTATTCATTAATTACTATTTTCTACTTTTCAGTTATATTTTTACTTTATATTTATCATTCAATTTATTTTTATTGAAGACAGGAGAGACACAGAGGAGAGGACAGGAGAGACACAGAGGAGAGGCACAAAGGAGAGGAGGAGAGACACAGAGGACAGGAGAGACACAGAGGAGAGACACAGAAGACAGGAGAGACACAGAGGAGAGGACAGGAGAGACACAGAGGAGAGGCACAAAGGAGAGGAGGAGAGACACAGAGGACAGGAGAGACACAGAGGAGAGACACAGAAGACAGGAGAGACACAGAGGAGAGGACAGGAGAGACACAGAGGAGAGGCACAAAGGAGAGGAGGAGAGACACAGAGGACAGGAGAGACACAGAGGAGAGACACAGAAGACAGGAGAGACACAGAGGAGAGGACAGGAGAGACACAGAGGAGAGGCACAAAGGAGAGGAGGAGAGACACAGAGGACAGGAGAGACACAGAGGAGAGACACAGAAGACAGGAGAGACACAGAGGAGAGGACAGGAGAGACACAGAGGAGAGGCACAAAGGAGAGGAGGAGAGACACAGAGGACAGGAGAGACACAGAGGAGAGACACAGAAGACAGGAGAGACACAGAGGAGAGGACAGGAGAGACACAGAGGAGAGGCACAAAGGAGAGGAGGAGAGACACAGAGGACAGGAGAGACACAGAGGAGAGACACAGAAGACAGGAGAGACACAGAGGAGAGGACAGGAGAGACACAGAGCAAAGGAGAAAGACAACGTTTAGGAGGAGAGACAATGAGGATAAGATATAAACAGAGAAGAGAGACACAAAGGATAGGGGGACAGACACAGAGGAGAGGAGAGACTCAGAGAAGAGAAGGGGAGAGACACAGAGTAGGCAGTCACTATCAGGTGTTGATTCTCTGCTTCAGCTACAAGCAGCTCAACATTGAAGTGAAGAAGCTTTCCCCTAGTGTCAGAAAATCAGCCAATGAGGGAGTAGCTGATGTCATTATGCTACTCCCTCATTGGCTGATTTTCTGGCACTAGGGGAAAGCATCATCAATACGGAGCTGCTTTAGCTGAAGCAGAAAATCTACACTTGATAGTGACAGCCTCCGTTATAAAGCAGGTGGCCCTCAACGTTTGCTCTGTTTATTAGCAGTGTCTGGTTGGTTTTCTGTAGTTCTTTTTTCCAGCCAGTGTGGGCAATTCTGGCTTAGTGATAGCGCTCTGAGTAGCTCTCACAAGCTTCTAGTTTCTAGCTCAGGTTCTCCATTTCCAATAACTAACAAAACTGAATTTTATTTGAAAGTCCAAGAAAAAATGGGTATTTAGAACACAGCTTAATTTATGGAACTGTGTAGAACAAAACTCAACTTACTGTCTGTATAAGTGCAAACACTATTTTAGATTCCAGCTGAGCTTGAGTGTGATCATAACCAAAAATTGTATTATCTCAACCTTTTTTTGGAGAGTACTAGTTGCCCACTATGGAATCATGTCAGGTATTTTTTTTTTTTCCACTATGCATATCATGAAGACAGATACCCATGACCTATATATATTTTTTCAGGGGTTTTGTTGTCATTTACACAATTTTAGAGTGATTTTAAAGAGCATTTTAGACATATGTCATTTAGCCCCCAAGGTATTTGATTCATTATGTCCTTAGTCATTTGGTAGTATATTACCCTATAACTTTTCCCGGTTACCAACTGACAGTGTTTCAAGTACGGTTGAGAACCCCTGATCTAAACTAATGCTGCTACAATACATGTAGTGTCTAAGAAATATGTAAACTCCTTGGTAAACCTGTATACAGTCATGAAATATGAAAGGCGAAAACTGAGTAAATTTGCTATGCAGAAAATACTAAATTCAATAATTATGTGTAAAAAAAAAACAATAGCCCTGTAACTAGGGAAGAACACCGCTACAAATTACTTATTGCAATATATTGAAATAAATATAGTAAACTATCTAAGCACCAGACCATCCTGGAATGTGGTGAATAGTGGATAGATAGATGTTCATTGTCATTTAGGCACCTGAAAAATAAAAATACAAATTAGGCCGCTTAAGCAGTTAAAATCCTTAACAGTTTTTGAAATGTCAACAATATAATAAAGAGAGCAGATGACCAGTCTAAGCTCACTTGCGGACAAATATTAGTAACACAACTGAGGACATTACTGTGACCTACTATACGATGTACAAGGTTTGATAACCTTCAATTCATGATTAATATAATAAAGGCAGGCAATGGGAAAGAAGACAGACCCTCTAACTATACACAATTTTGGTGTTAAAAACAATTAAAAATGGGCAATCATAAATAGACATAATTTAAACCAGTGCTCCTCAACCTTTTTTCACCCTCGGCACACCTAAACCCTTCCCAGAATTCCACGGCGCACCAAAAGCAAAAATATACAAAAAGCAGGAATTACAAAGTACATACACAAAAGTTACATTTAATTGTTATTTTTTATTTGATAAATTTAACATTACAGCTATTAAAGTTTTATTTCCTTATAATCAACCCCCTTGATTATCACACTGTGCCCCCTTCAACTGTTACCCCCACTGTGTCCCTTGAACTGTTACCCCTTCATCACACACTGTTCCCCTTCACCATACACACACACTGTGCCCCTTCACTATACACACACACACACTGTGCCCCTTCACCATACACACACAC
>WWET01000595.1:143404-154485 GCA_011038615.1 Limnodynastes dumerilii
ACACACACACACACACACACATTGTGCCCCCTTCATCATGCACACACACACACATGAGCCCTCTTCATCATGCGCACACACAGCTTGTATAGAAGGAAAGACCTTATACCTTCCCCTATATCATATAAAATGAAAGATCTTATACCTTTCTCCAGACTGTATAGTGCTTCTTTGTATTTTAGTAATTGTGCTAATTTTTTGACATTATATTTTTAAAAATTATTAGTGAATGTAAGCAATGCAGCAAGTAGATCTCCTTGTAGGGGTCTGATCCGGAAGTGCTGGCAGAGGAGGAAATCCAAACAGGTTGGTAAATTCAATGTAATGGAGGATACAGTAGAGCTAGCAAGGGTTACTAATGAGAAATGGGATATAATAAGACCAGACCAGGTATAGTAAGTTAACAGTGTTTTATGCTTGACCAAAGCACTAAAGGGGAATCTATTCATATATACAGATACATAATTACACACACAGAGGCTTACATAGACAGATATTTATGCATCTACATAACCCATACCTCCCAACATTTGAGAATTGGAAAGAGGAACAAATTTTTCGCGACCTGGTAGAGGGGGGGTGTCTTGTACCACCTAGTGGGCGTGTTTGGGGAAAGTGGGTGTATCTGGCATGCCCAGATAGCGTCTCATGGCTGCCTCTTTTAATAAGTTAGTTATCCATATGTCTGCCCCTTATTATAATTTCCAGCCTCCATGGCTGCCCCTTATTATTATGGCCAGCATACACGTCTGCCCCTTATTTGTCAAGCCTCCATGTCTGCCCCTTATTATAATCTCCAGCCTCCATGGCTGCCCCTTATTATTATGGCCAGCCTACACGGCTGCTCCTTATTATTATGGCCAGCCTCCATGTCTGCCCCTTATTATAGTATCCATTTTCCATGTCTGCCCCTTATTATAATTTCCAGCTTCCATGTCTGCCTATTATTATATGTCCAGCCTGCATGTCTGCCCCATTTATATATCCAGCCTGCATGTCTGCCCCTGTTTATATGTCCAGCCTGCATGTCTGCCCCTTATGATTATTGCCAGTCTCCTTGTCTGTGCACTATTGCCAGAGCCAGCCTCCATCTGCCCACTATTGCCAGTGCCAGCCTCTATGTCTGCCCTATTGCCAGCCTTCATATCTGCCCCTAAATGCCAATGCCAGTCTCCATGTCTGCCCCCAAATGTCAGTGCTAGCCTCCACCTGCCCTCTTATTGCCAGCCTCCATCTGCCTGCCTATTGCCAGCCTCCCTCTGTCCCCTTATTGCCAGCCTCCATCTGCCTCCTTATTGCCAGCCTCCAACTGCCCCCTTAATGCCAGCCTCCATCTGCCCCCTTATTGCCAGCCTTCATATCTTCCCCCAAATGCCAGTGCCAGCCTCTATGTCTGCCCTCAAATGTTAGTGCCAGCCTCCATCTGCCCTCTTATTGCCAGCCTCCATCTGCCCCCTAATTGCCAGCCTCCATCCTTACTGCCAGTGCCAGCCTCCATCTGCCCCCTTAATGTCAGCCTCCATCTGTCCCCTTATTGCCAGTTCCAGCCTCCATATGCCCCCTTACTGTCAGTGCCAGCCTCCATCTGCCCCCTTAATGCCAGCTTCCATCCTTCCTCTTATTGTCAGTGCCAGCTTCCATCAGTCCCCTTATTGTTAGTGCCAGCCTCCATCTGCCCCCTTACTGCCAGTGCCAGCCTCCATCTGCCCCCTTAATGCCAGCCTCCATCCTTCCTCTTATTGTCAGTGCCAGCTTCCATCAGTCCCCTTATTGTCAGTGCCAGCCTCCATCTGCCCCCTTATTGTCAGTGCCAGCCTCCATCTGTCCCCTTATTGCAAGTGCCAGCCTCCATCTGCCCCCTTATTGCCAGTGCCAGCCTCTATTTCAGACCATTATTATTTTTTTTACTTACCTTTGATGTCTTCTGCCTTCCTCCATGGCGTTCACGCTGTCTGGAGCTCCCTCTCTCCCTCTCTGTCCTGAGAGTCTGATCTCTCAAGACAAGTTGTTAGGTGGGCGGGACATTACTATTGTCCTCTGAGAACATAATGCATAAACTACAGGTCTAAGTATAGATAACTATACAAATTACTAATGCTAACCTCATTATTGTCATGTTCTATCATATTGGTTATTAATATATATTATATATCTGCTATATAAATAAATACTAAATAATTACTACTATTGCAAACACATGAAGTCAGCCATTAAACTAGGGAATTCAATTATTGGTGAGTCCGGGCGGATATATTTGCGAAAGCAGGAAGAACTCCATCGACCCAGGTGCTGCACAGCTGCATCGGACGCTCCGGCCATAGCTTCCGATGGACGCTTGATGCCCGATCCAGCCTGAGGGCATCAAGCGCCCATTGAAATATGGCCCGAAACTGGAAAATGGTGAGTGGGGGTCCATTGACGTGGGACAGCCACACCGGGCTTCCAGAAGGATGAACTGAAAGGAAGCGGAAACACAGAGCCAGCGGACATATCCGGGAATCAGCTGATCTTTTTAGCGTCACCCACCTGCCACTGCCAGTTTGGTCACACTTAGAACGATGGATCCTACGGAGAACTTTCTCCTGATTCACCTCCACGTTTGCCGAGAGCAGCCCTGAATCCAGGGTGGTACTAGAACTAGCAACTAGCTCCTCAAGGCGAAAGGCACCAGCATAGGCCATGGCAAAAGCAGTGGAGAACAGGAGGGACTCATACTCGCTAGATGTCAAAGAGGAGAGTGCTCCTATCAGGTCCACTAATGTTTTAGATGTGATGGGGCTACGGCAGTCAGGGGGAACAGGTCGTGTGCGTGACCATCCTTTTAATGCTTAGAAATTAGGAAGCCCTTTGTGACATCTCGAAATCCCTCGAGTTTTAGAAAAAAGAAAATCCCTGCAATCATTGTGCCTATACTAGTCCTAGATTTGTCTGCTAGGTATTCCTGGCATCGAGGGTGCATTTGACGTTTGCATGTGCGTGATGGGTGTGGCCCCCTCCGCACCATATGCAGAGATGCTTGTAGGGGCAGTTAGTTCCTCTCTGACATTGGTAGCGTTTGAACGCGTAGCAGCGACCGGTATTGGGAGTTGTCTTAGGGGCTTGTGTGTTCCTCAGAAAGGACTGGATTGATGCTGGGGGTGCCTGTGCTTGATCTGTGTTGGCCAACCAGGCGTCAACATTGCGGACGCTGAATGAAATGTCACGCTTGCCTTCCCATTTTCGCCTGAAGCGTTTGTCGTAATCACGCCAGCAGTAACCAGGTAGAGTGGTGTGAAGTGTACATACCTCATTCATGTACGTACACAAATTGCCGAATTGGCTTGGGCAATCCTCACAATATGCGGCTAAGAAAGCCAGGATCCCACCAAGCCAATTCTCGAAGGACTTAAGAGCTTCTGCGCCTATGCCGGGCTTCTTCTGGGCAGCATCCAAGGCAAGCTTGGCATCCGCCGTAACTGTGAACATATCAATGAATTCCCCTTGCCTAATCCGTTCGCATACTTTGGGGCGTACTGTCTTGGCAACTGGTGTAATAGAGCAGTAAACCACGCTGTCCCGGTTAACGGGAGGGCCGGACGTAGCTGCGGCTGCCCTATTTTTTGAGCTAGAGGCCAGGCCCCCACCCAAGAGATGTTTACCCAGAAGTTTCAATAGTTTCCTTGACTGTAGGCCCTGGGATGGGGAGGAGTCCAGGGAAGAGCGAGAGTCAGGGGAGTCAATGTCAGTAAGCGCCTCTGTGCACGACTCACCGGTGGTAGCCAGCCCAGGTGTTGGAATCGATTCCACCGCAGGACCAGTTGCTCCACTGGTGGATGGCTGTGGTTCCCCGGACATCTCAGATGCTGTTGGGAGGGGGACACCGGGTTGCAGTCTCTCGGCTGGTGCTTCTTCGTTTGCGTCCTTGCTGTGCCTCCATCTGTAAGTTAACTGGGACAGAATGTGTATTAGGGTCCGCCGCAGACAGCACCGCAGGCACCTGGGAGGGGATAGTGTCCTGTGGTGGGGGTGCAGGAGTAACCTGAGGAGGGGCTATAGGTGGAACCGGTAGAGGGACCATGGGTACCAACTGTGTAGACAATACCATCTGAGGTGTGTCTGTAGCGTTGACGGAGTGGAAAAGCCACCGGAGCGTGGGTATAACCTGGGAACTGACCCGGTGGGAGTAGTGCCGTGTGCTGTGTCTGAGGCAAATACCCCTCTCCAGGGTACCCCTGGTAAGGGGCTGAGGGGGTGATAGCTCCAGGGGTTAAAATATGGCCATGGGGGTAAGAAGTTGGACAGTGTGCCTGTGAGCGCCAGAGGGAAGGCCACAGTGGAAGGTTTGTGCCCCCTTGGGAGTTAAGAAGAGTCGGGGTCCCCGGGGAGAGGGCTGCTGACCAGGAAAGGTAGGTGGACAATTTGATGGAGAAGGTGACACAAGGGGTGGCATAGTGCCAACACTGCCTGGAAAGGGCAGCGCTGGTTGCTATCTATCCTGGTCTGAGGCAGCTGAATCCCAATGCCCCTAGGGGGGGTCTGCAGTGTCAGGGGGGGTGGTGAGGGCAGATGCAGTCTACCCTCTGTAGATTGAGATGGAGAGGGAGAGGTGTTCCTGCTGGACCCCTCTGCCTGCTCCACAGATGCCCAGATTGCAGTGTAATGCGCATCGGAGTGCACCCATTCCGAGCCCCGCTGCCTCCTCCATTCTCCTCGCGACGATGGCCAACCCCATCCACTTCTGATACTGGATACCGAAAGTGCGTCAGTGGGAGCGAGCACCATCGGAGCCAGCGCAACAGAGGTGGATTCTTGAAAATTGACCGGAGGGCGGGTTGATCTAGCAGTGGAGGCCATAACAGGGCAGGAGGAAGACTGAAGTGAGGAGGGGCTGAGCAGGGAGGAGGAGGGGACAACCACTGTGGACAGGGGTGTGCTGGACGGAGACTTTAATGGGATCAAAGGGAGAATTGTTAGTTAGTGTAAAAAGAGAGGCCTATAGTCACACAGACAAATTTTACATCACCAGGATTGAAGGTCCTGCGGGCAAAGAGGAAAGAAACAGAGTGAGGAGGGTTTATAAAACCTCCCCTAAGTGAACCACCCCTCTGCTATTATTGGACCCTCCTGTCAAAAACATTAAAACAATTAAACAAACCCAATTAGGCCTATGCATTTCCCAACCCAGGGTTTAACTGCCTTTGGGCCAAAAATGCTTTAACCCACAGTTATCTTATCCATGCTAGCATCAGACAGCTTCAGTCTAACAACTCATAGTAAGCACAATGAGGAAAATCAGGAAAACAATGACAGGGCACAAGGAGAAAGGGTCATAAAGCTTAGAAAGAACGGTACATATAAGGAAATAAAGAAAGGCAAAGATTGCAGACTCCCAGACAAATGTCACAGGTTCATAAGGATGTCACTTGTACCCCTAAAACAGGAGAAAGAAAGAAAACAGAGGGAGGGAAGAGAGGGGGGGGGTAGAAAGAGCAGGAAGGAGGAGATCAAATTACACAGGTGATATGGACTGAAACCAACTAGAATAGTTATGTCAGGGTTTTCGAAAGCTTCCTTCTGGGAGAACCCGAAGGGAAGCCATAGACTGCTGCAAGGGGGCACGGCTTAATGACACGACTTATGCAAATCGCGTCATTAAGCACTGCCCCCTGCCAATAATTTATGTAATCTCTAGCGTTACATGGGATGGACGGGGCTTGATGACATTGAAATCAGAAGAGACATTGCAATCGATCCACAGAGCACCGATAGCTCCGTGGTCATAAAAGTAGTAAAAAAATAGTCCCACACTCCTTTACCTAACCCTAACCCTCCCCTCTCACTACCCTAACCCTCCCTTCCTGGCAGGCTGACCCTAACCCTCCCTTAATTGCCGCCTGACCCTAACCCACTATTTCCTGCATAACCCTTCCTCCCCTGCAACCTGACCCTAACACTCCCTCCCCTGCAGCCTGACCCTAACCCTAACCCCAACGCTAATCCTAACCCTAACCCTGCAGAGATAATTTACTTACCTGTTCCAGGTCTGGCAACAGCGACGTAGGGATATCACGGTGCAGCAGAGGGATATCGCGCATTGCAAAAGTGAATGGGCGAAGTATGCTGAACGGCATACTTACCCACGCATTAATAAAAAAGTATAAAATGGTAAGTATAGGAAAAAAGGACATCCAAAAAGGAACTTTCGGGTGTAGTTTTTTTAAATTGAGAGTATTGTTCCGGAGAGTGTAACCGGTATATGTCTTCCTGCTTAAACAGCACTCAGTGTCATTCCTTGGATAATGTTGCTGGAGACATTCAAGAACTAAAGGTTCAAAACTATGCTATGCTTTGTGTTGTAATTTCTAATGGAACCCCTTTACCTCTAGCACACTGTTGGATTATGGAGGAAGAATGAATCTCTACCAGCACCAATCTATGCACTTCTACATAATTGGTCATTACATATCTGAGCAACATTACCAGGAAATCACGATCAGATCTCTCTGCTACAAAAACCCATCAAACTGAATTTATCAGCAATCAAATCTGTAATTTGTGGCTTCTAAATCGACATAAGCGGATGTTAAGATGCTTTTTATTTCACTTGTCTGTTACCCACTAGAGAGAAAAATAAAACATTCAAAAGCATTTTTGCTTTTTTAATTGTGTTCATCTGTTTTAACACTAAAAAGCATAACAGGCAACTCTAGCCTTAATAAAATACAGTGTTATTTCATCCCTTCCCTTTACAGAAATTATAAATGGGCATTAGCAGACATGATGTTAATTGGATTAAATAAATTAATGGTAACAGTGCATGTATTTCCTGTCATTTCTTGATGCTAAGTCTCTTTATTACTGATAAACCACAGTGACAGCTGGCACATGTTACTGACTGGCACAGTTTTATTCCTGGCACAATATCATAGTTGCCATTTTGGATTTAAAGGCAAATTAGCATTATGTGATCTACAAGATAACTGGTGCTTACATGGGCTTAGAAAGCTGGCAAATAAGCACCCTGCATGCCAGGCACAGCAAGTTATGCAGCCTAATCCTTGAGATTTTAGTTGTAATGGAACAAAAACAATTAAGTAATAGTTACAAGTAGTCCACACATACAATAGATACATAAAGGTGCTCATATAAATGGCAAAAAAAGTATTTACAAACATTTCCATACATAAAATTAAAATATACCAAAAAACACCATAAAGCACTCACAGTACAAAAGAATATGTATGCAGCGTGGGTCATGCCGGACCTGACAGGCAGTAATGCACAACCACTGGAAACTTTGCTTTAATACAGAAATGAGAAATACTATAATATATATGATTCTCCAAATTTATATATATAGATATATATATATATATATATATCATAGTTGCCAACTCTCCCTGAATATCAGGGAGACTCCCTGAAGATTGCGTAATCTCCCTGACTCCCTGATGTGTTTGGCAATCTCCCTGATTCTAGTTTCATCCATTGAGGTCTATGGAGATGGCCAATTTCATGGAGGCCAAGATGTAATGAAAGACTCAGCTGCAGTGTCACTTTTATCTTTTCTATAAAGATAGTACTGAAAGTATTCACTGACAATTTAATAATCAATCAATTCTGATACTGCCATTTTTATTGTAAAATAGTTTTCCTGCCAGTGCTAGATACACCTATGGGTGGAGCTATTCACAGGACACATCTCTTTGGTGGTACAGGACACACCCCTTTGGTGCAGCACCTTGATAGTGGTCTCACAATCTCCCTGATATTCATTTGCAAAAGTAGGCAACCATGATATACCTTGCTCTAAAAATATCTGTTTCTGTGCTGTCAAATATTATATATATATATATATATATATATATATATATATATATATATACACAACCCACTGTTTCCATACAGAACATTAGGGGTAATGGGTTCTGGGAAGGCTGGAGGGAGTGCTGAAGTTTTACTAAATGGCAAGAAAAAGAAGTATGACAGCTGAAACACAGAGAATACAGTATTTATGCTCTTTGGGCTGGATTCAGACCCTGTACATGTATCGCACGCACGGAGGTCCGTTTGTCTGCATGGGAGTGGCACCTCCCTGCGGAGTTTTGGTCAGTCACACTGCCATAAGTCATAAGTTCTTCCCCCTGCCCAACTTGCGTATTTTTGGCAGGCGGAGGGGAAGTCCTGCCCTGTCAGACGGATCTCTTATCGTACAGAACTGATAGGAGATCCGCTGTGTAACTGCTGCTGGGAGCATGCACACTTTCATCATGACACTTGATTTATACACTTTGCACGCAGAAATCTGGTGTCAGACAGAAGTCTGAATCCAGTCCTATATCTCTTTCCTAAATGCAGAGGCCCTCAATGTTATTTACATTCTGCCTCCTGCACACTTCCACTGAGGATTTGGGTGATGAGTAGAATAACTGGTCTTTTTGAGTGGCTGCAGGAAAATAGGTTAGTTCCAAGTTATTGTTTACTTTATAGCAAAATCAGTTTTCCTCACTTGTTTATTTCCTCACGTTCTTATAAGAATGGTACATTTCTTTGGTTTAATTTAATGTAATGTTGACTTTGATGTGTGAAAGAAGTATAGGAAAGGTCCAGTGTCTTTATATCACCTTTAACAACAGTAAGTAAACAGGTGTTTCTTATGCTTTTGGAAAATGTCAGAAGTAGTTTTGTTGATCTTTTAGATGAAAGGGACACTTATTACAACAAATTTCAATCACTGCTGTTCTTAGAAGATGGGCCTATAAAAAACTTATGACAAAGCATGCAAAATATTTTAAAAAGGCTGCCTATGGGGGCTCCTTTTTGACTCACAGATATCTTAATCAACGCTGGATGTCGTGCACTTCTTGATGTTAAAGGCTGCTCTTTTTCGCACAAGAGGAATGTAAAGGGAGAAAAGGAAAGGACCAATAGCAGAACCTTGTGGTACACTGACAGGTAAAGGAAGTGATGGAGGACTGGAATTAGGAATGGAATCTGAGAAAGAGTGGTCAGAATGGTAAAAGGAAGAGAAGGCAAAGCACAGAGAAGGATTTAAAAAAATGGAGGGGGGTGGTCTACGGTGTCAAAGGCAGAAACATCACAGAGAATAAGGTCTTGTGTTCCCTAAAGTCTTTATTTTTTGTTCTGTTTTACTAGAATCTGTAAAATTAGTCTTAAATCTGAAATGTTTTTTAACAATAATATTGTTCTAAGCACTTGTGTGTCAGCTGTTACTGCAGTAAGTGACTAATCCACAAAAAAGCACATGTATCGGTGTTACTTTATCAAATACAATTTACACGGTATCAACTGAAGAATCTTTATTTGCAATGCTTCCACTGTAGCCAAGGGCACTGCCAGGATTGAATATAACAACCCTCACCTACACAAACATTTACACTCCATGATTTAAAGTACGCTAAGTCCATGTGCTTGTTTGGCAGACACCCAGTCTGGGGCAGGCACATCAATGACACTCCTTTAGCATTATTATAGAATACAAGTAATGAGGAACTTAGGAGAACCTAACAGATGGGAAGTAAGAACAGGGTCGGGAACCACAGCCGTTAGGGGAGCAAGGACAGTAAGTAGCAACAAAATTGCAGAAAAGTCAGGGAAATATGTAAACTGCTAAAAAGCCAGAATAACAGACAAATCACCTTAATGTCAGAAAACGTCTAAATCATGTGTCAGTGAGTACCAGTCATCTTCTATGCAATCCTATGCTATCCCCATGACTCTATTGTCAATTGTCATTGGATGCAGTTGCCAGTCCAAGCGACCGTAATTCGAACATGATTCAGTCACCCGCTGAATGGCAGCTGTATCATTGTTCGAAAAGCTTTGAAATGAGAACCTATTTCCCCATTCCCAATAGCAAGAGGCTATAGCGGCTATGGCAGGTAAAAAGTTAGGGTTAGGTTTTAAGGGGAAGGTTAGGATTAGGCTGCAGGGCATGGGGTGTTAGGGAGGGTTAAGGTTAGGAAAGAGTTAAGGGTAGGGTTAGGTTAGACACTTACCTTTGCAGAGTCGCATCACAACCGCTAATTGCCAGCAGTCTGTATTGTGTTGTAGCACGATGGTCTTTCGAAATAAAAGAAAAAACACCAAAGTTTTCTACATTATCTCTGAGATCTTTGTTAGCCTATTTTAGTTGTCTGTACCTAATATGCATCAGAGCTTCAACTGAAAACAATATTAACCTAGTGTCTCTGAGGCTGGAAAAAACAAGAAGCTTCAGCCACTGTCCCACTTTCTGAGCATGTATCTCACATATTCTTAATGTTATACGGTATAATATATGGTGTTGCCATTTTTTTTTATCTTTGCTGTGCTTACTGTCAATGTAGAACTGTAAACTAAAGTCATAAACTTTCGTAAAAGCTGTGGCATCATGCATGTGATTTTACTTTAAAAATATCATGTTTTCATAAATTTTAAATGATTAAATACACTTTTCTGTTTGAAAAGTTAGGGGTAAAAAATAGACTAAAGGAGAAGTTGTGGTCTGGTAGTTAGCAATGGAATCTTTCACCAGTCACTCCCTGTGAACTAAATGAGCAGAATCACTTCCTACATTCAACTGCTGAGCTTCTGAATGATTTGTAAGACAGCTAAACATAGGGTGATTCTGAGGCCTTATAATACAGGAAGGGTTTTAAAAATGTAACGCAGTGCTCATATCAAAAATTTGCTTTATCAAGCCTTGCACCATAATTTGTAATGTTGTGATGGGACAGGCTTAATATCATAATCTGCCCCTAACCAGCTGACACTGTAAGAGTTTAGAGTGTAGAGTAAGCGATAGATAGTGGAGTGTATGTGTGGAATTTGTGCTATTCCTGATACAACATGTAAAAATGGCCTGTTTTTGTGAATGCACAGTAAAATGTGTCAGGTTAAATTAAAGGCAACTTGCAGCTCTGGAGGGGGATTGCAAGCTTATGTCTAGTCAGTTATGATACCTCTAGATCAGTGGTCGGGGAACCGGGGTAAATTACCCCAAATGGGGTAAAAATGAAATGTGTGTGATGAAGGTGCAGCAGATGAAGGGGGACAGTATGTGATGAAGGGGCAGCAGATGAAGGGGGGGAGTATGTGAG
>WWET01000595.1:168769-195829 GCA_011038615.1 Limnodynastes dumerilii
GCAGGAATGTTTGCCACGGTTTCACAGAGTGAAAGTGTGATTTTTTCATTTTGGAACTTCCCAGTAAGAAAGAAACTAAAAACATTTCAATTTGGTTTACGGAAAGGACAAAGCAAAACAAAAAAAAAGCAGACATTGGTTGAATAACAGCTTACTTACTGTAATTTTGCAACGTCTATTAAAGAAGAACTAGTTAAAAACGGTAAACGTGTATTTCTTATTCGCTTACTTGCTCCTCCTGACACTCATACTCCTTTCAAAATGAATTGCACTGATGCTAATGAGGTGCTCTGACTATATATTTATGTCAAAATATGTCATTAATGAAGGTCATAATATGTAGGCTCAGAGATGATCAGTAGAAGTATCATGACTGAGATGAGTGGATCATGTTCAGGTTGGTGCTGCCGCGCACAATGAATACAGCTCAAACATTAATTGCTAGATTTACTAAACGCCTTAGGGTTGAGTCGCTGTCTAGTGCCTAAACCCAAGTACCCCCCGACTATTTAATCTCTTCCCCTCCTACTGAAGACAATAATTAGACCAGGTTGCCTAAAAAGGCTCACCGAGCCTTTACGTTTATTGTTGTAATTAATGTTTATGAAAAAACAACAGTAAACAATAAACAGTAACAATAATAACAGTATGCATTGAAACCAATATCATGGGGATGGTGACGGAAGAAGGCAGTGCGGGACTCAGGAATGAGCTATGCTATCCCAATAGCTGATAACAAAGGCGGGGCCAATTACCACTCCCACCAAACGCCAGTGTCCAAATACCCAAAGTGGGGGCATCTACCACCCCACTTGCAGAGGACAGCACGATACAACCCAGATAGAATTTGTCGGGATGCTCCCGATTAACCAACTGGAACCGGGCCCGTCCATCAAACGAAACCCAGTGTCGGAGTTGTCTTGACCCGCAACCAAACCAATTACCTGGCTAAGGGAGAAGATGCCCGCCGGGCTGTGTAAAACCTGATCCCCAGACTAAGAATTAGCTATGCACTGCCTTCACACCATCCCAATGCTTACCATGATTGTGACTCTTGTAAGAGGCGTACAAGACTTGGGACGGGAGGGTGGGTGAAAGGTCCTGACGAGCAAAGAGGGAGGGGGGACAGAGTGAAGTGGATTTATAAAGCCTCTCTGACCAGCCCTCCCCTCACACTGCTATTGGACCCCTTTACTCTAAACAATAAACATTTAAACAAGCCACTCGACCTACCATCTCCCAACCCAGAGTTTAACTGCTTTCAGGCCAAAATACTTTAACCCTCATTTTTCTTAAATGGCAGAAAATGAAAAAAGGAGATGTTGCTCATAGTAACCAATCTAGCCGACATTCACTAGTATGTAACAGGAAAGTAAAAACTAAAATCTCATTGGTTGCTATGGGCAACATGGATTTTCTGCATTTTAGTAAACTCAGCCCTAAATCTTTATACTTTGAACAACTAAAAACAAAATGCAGTAAATCATGGTACATTGGGGGGGGTATTGAAGAATAACAAATTAAGTGTTTTATAGTGTACAGCAAATATTAAAATGATATCTATAAAAAAAAAAAAAATAGAAATGGAACATGCTGTTATAACATTTAAGCCATATTGTACACATGGAATGTGTATGTGAATGAATAATATAGCGGTGGGGCCAGGGACAGAACAAAGCAGTGCCAGGCCCCATAGCAATATCTGAGGGGTCCAGTGATGCAGCTTTGTTCCCCTGCCCCCTGCAATGTGATAAGAACAAGGCTGTGATGTCTTCTGCACATGTGCAGGAGTGGCTTCCATTCTGGTTTTAAAGCAGAGCAGACCAAGAGAGGACCAGAGGCAACAGAACTATACTGGGTCCACTGTACGTATGACAGCAAGTAGAGCAAAGGAGTACATGATGAACAGTAATGTTCTCAGATTTTGCCAATTCAGGCTCCAATCATGACAGCCACAACTACTTGATGGAGACCAGATGCTAGAGGGAACTAGTACTAACCTGACACTCTCCAGTCCAGAATTAGCATACCTACTTTCACATGCACTTGATGGACAAGAGATTGCGTTTTCTCCATTCCCAGGATACTTACAATGTATGCACATTGTACATGGATTAATAAGGATGGTAAAACAATTATGAAGTAGATATAGAAAACAACTAGACTTTTATGGAGTTAATTATTGATTTACAGATGCCCCTTTTTATAAGCTTCGTCATCTTCCAATCAAGGAAACTATGATTAGCACTAGTCTCAGCCAGCAAGGATCACATAAAAGTCTTCTGCCAATCAGCATCTCAGGAAATCAATGCCAGGGCCGTCACACAGAGAACATTTATTATTTCTTCATATGGGGCATTTTCTCTGGCTGTCTTAGCTCCAATCTGCATATTCACCAAATTATTAATAATAATTATCTAAAAACACAAAAATGTAACTATTTAAAACTATCACTAAAGCTCTTGAAGTTGACCAGAAATGCTGCCATGCGGCCAGTATTTGAATCTCTGAGCTTATTGAGTACTTATACACTAGTTTGAGAGCAACATAGAAATTCCATGTTTGCTATGTACCAGTAAGTTTAACACATATCTACACTACCTAAATGTGTTTCTGGCAAAGCAGTCACTTTAAAACTCAATTCATTCACACCAAGTATTCTCCAGTTTAAGCTAAATCAAATAAATAAATATATTAGAAATGCAAATGCGATACCAAGGGAGTAGCCTACAAAGCAAGCAATTGCTCCCACAGTCCTAGTGTAGGTTGCAAATGTTTATTTCTTATTTGTTAGCAAAGGCCTCTTTGTTACATGGATATGGCGTATTATAAGGGAGTTGTTACTTTCTATTGGTAATACATGGCACATCCAACACAAACAATGTGGGGGAAGAATAATAGAAAACACATGAAAAGTGTATGACAGCTGTCACCTACAGCCACCTACGCTCTCACCTAGATAGCAGCTCACTTTGAAGTGTTTGATTCTAGTTCCGATCACCCTTTGATCTTCAGTATTTCATGTTTATAAAAACATATGTAATAAACCACTGAAATCAAGAAAGCATAAATATAACTCCCCAATGTGCACTCAATCTAGATGTGTCTCAATAATGAAATGGGTGGGGAATGTAAACTGGGGGATTTTATAGCTTTATTTATAGATGTCATTTTCAGTCATGTGAGATGTATGGGTCAGATCTAAATTTCATAACGACAGAGTACTTACACATGACACGTATGTAAGTACCTGTTAGGACTTCCGTACATATGCACATGAGGCCCATTACACACAGAATGCAGCATGATAGATAATGAAGGCCAGGCGTGACCGCCCACATTGCATATTTGGTGTACGCAACATCATACAGTAAGGGCTTGGTTAATTGCACACTTGGCCCATTTTACATGGGGTGGATGCATAAGATTTATGGTAGGCGTCTGAGCACAGTATGTCTGTGTATGGACTTATGTGCATGCAATCTCACTTAATTTAGGATCCGGTCCTATGTTATCAAGCACGCCTAAATACAAACAGGCCTTATGCAGCTTTGAATGGAATATATTCTGAATATCTACTGGGTTTGGATATACCCTCCACAGAAATAGCTCTCCTATACTATTACCCTTCACAGCTGTCATATTATGTTATGCAAAGGAACAGCTAATGCACAAAATAGCTAAGTCTATCTGTAACAATGCACATTCATATTATACCCTCATATCTTAGAATCTGTACTATTACAGCAGCTTACATTACATGACCTGGCAGCAAGGATGTTTTGAGTAACGACGGGGTCTGTGTGCGTATTGTACTTCCTAAATGAGGTCATTCTGCCAGCTCCCTGCACCACTGGCAGGGGTAATGCTTGTGAGCATATTGCAGCAAGTCCAGGGCCTCCCACATGCAACAAATGCTTTATATAATTGTTAAACTTAGTTAAAATTGGGTTATAAATATATTTATAATCCAAATAAAGTAAACTACTTTCAACTGGTTCATAAAAAAAACTATGATCCAATTCAGACATAGTAAAACGAGGGTTGCCGACTATCCTGGAATATCCAGGAGACTCATAAAATTTGAGCAGTTTTCCTGGTATCCCGGGAGAGCCTGCAAATCTCCCACAGAGGGCTTGAGGCAGTGGTTTTATGCAATTCCTGCCCCCTGTCTAGCAACTCTGCTGTTCTTGGTGTTACTATGGGTGGGGTGGGATTTGATGACGCAATTTGCGTCATCAAGCCCCGCTCCCGCCCCTAGTAAAACTAAGAAAAAAGTGCATTGGTAGTCAGGTGTGGTGCTTCATGACATTAAGCCACACCCCCTTGCAGAAATCTATGGCTTCCCTCTGGGATCTCCCGGAGGTAATCTATGAAAAGTAGGCAACCCTGTGTCCACTAAAGGCTAGATTTACAAACTGCAAAAAAGGAGAAGTGGAGATGTTGCTCATAGCAACCAATCAGATTCTAGCTTACATTTTCTAGTAATTAATAGGAAATTTAGAGTTAGAATATGATTGGTTGCTATGGGATTGCGTTGCTATGAGAGGGAGGGAGAGAGAGAGAGACAGAGAGAGACAGAGAGAGAGAGAGAGACAGAGAGAGAGACAGAGAGAGACAGAGACAGAAACAGAGACAGAGAAATACAATTTACAAAAAACATCTAGCATAAGTTTAGTTGATTGCTATGGCTCGTATGCACAGTTAAGAGTGAGTATCCGCACCTAACTCACTCTTCCAGCTCCTAACCTTATGGCACTTACGAGTTCCTTAGGTCTACCTTATCTAACCATGGAGAGTTTCCTTCTTAAGAAGGAAGCTCCGCACAGACATTGCCTCCCCGCCCTCCCCGGCTAATCTAAACCCCTCCCCCTCCCATTTCTATCTAAACACTCCCCGAGGCGGCATTACGCCACCTTTTTTACTTAAAAGACATAACAGGTACGTAGATTGTGTATATGACCTAGTACGCATGCGAGAATGAAAGAGCAGTGATGGTGTGCTAAAGCTAACAGAAGTATTGTGAAATATATATCAAAAATATAAAACTTATCAAATATAGAATGTAAATAAGAGCATAAAATTATAAATATATGAAATGCCATTATGAAATAAGCTTAAGATAAACCAAAACCAGGTACAAAGGACATCCTATATTATACATTCAGTAAAAATATTTGTGACTATGACTATTTACATTCAATTTAACAATGTGATAATAAATAGTTATATCTAACATAGCTGTCTTTCTAAGCTACTACACATGTCATTGTTTTATTTATCGTATAATACTTATGTATTTTTGGTATGCAATATTTGTCTTTCGGCTGTTTGTCAATTTTGAAATTTATCCAAATTTAAGGGAGTGTTGTTTAAAACAACAATACCATAATGTGTCATCCTATATTAAACTTGATTGATCTTAACGGCCTCTTTAAAGGAGATCCACACTCAAAAATAAATTACCTTTGCATTGCTTGTTTACCCTTCTTTTGTTTGCTTTGATTTTAGGTGGTAACTGTTTGTTAATCAATAGGAATGCCTGTAAATAGTTTTAAGGCCACGCAAAAACAATAATTGCTGTTAATAAGTCTTTCTCAATTATAACATGCACTTAAACTTCCAAGTCATTTAGTCATTCATAATTACAAGTTTCTTGTACAGATTTTTGTTCTAGACTGTGGTATAGGATCAGATGATATTGCTGGTAATAGCACATTTAGCACATGATACATGAAGAAACAATGACTTAATACTGGAATTATCACAGTACAGGTGACTTACAGTACAGTACATTTTCAATGAGCAACATGATGTACAAATGTTTACGTGATATAATATATGCAACTAATCCAAACTGCCAGGTTAGTTGTCATGAATTTACTACAAGTCATATAACACCCTCAACTTTTGAACAACAGCCATTAAGTTTACCTGTTATATGTGTTCTGCATTCCTGTTATTAAATAGAGGGGTGTGGTTCACTGATACGATGTGCTGAATTGCGACATATGCAGACTGTAATGCAGACACAACATCAGTGATTTCTTATACAGCTCCAGTGAAGACAGTGTGGACATCATAAGTAATCAGGATCCTATTATTCCAAAGGCAAAAAGTGTGATTTTCTCCTAAACCTTACCTTTACCCTAACTCTCCCCTTCAATCAGCCTAACTTTAACCCTCTATGTTCCGCAGCCTAACTCTAACCCTCCTCATCCCTAACCTTAACGCTCCCTTCTCTGCAGCTTAACCCTAGCCCTTCCTGTCCCACAGCCTATCCGTAATCCTCCCCCCTGTGGAGGCTAACCCAAACCCTTCCTGTGCCATAACTTAACCCTAATCCACCTCTCTCTGAAGTATTCCCATAACCCTTTCTGTCCCGCAGTCTAAACCTAACCAGAATGGTTACCAATCAAAGTTCCAAAATGTATATTTTCACAATTAAAAAGAAATGGTACACAGACTGTTTCAAATGATTCTGGAGCAGTGTTGGACAGTACACACTGGCAAGATGTCGGCTTAAATTGTTGTTTATAATGTGATTTGCAAAGCCCCAGTGTGTACCCTGCTACAGGAAAATAATATTTCAGAATTATTCATGTGAAAGAATGAGCAATAAACCCCACAGCAAACATACATTTTCCACACAACTGTATGAAAATAAGTCGCCAGCACAACTTCTCAATCACCACTTGCACCATTGCTGCTTATTTTCGGTTGCAGTGTCTGGTCCAATGGCTTGCTTTGCCAAATAGAGACAGCCGAAAGTCACATTTCATCTATCTCTGTTACGCTGGCCGCAGCAGTTCTCTGCTGCGGCTGCTTGTACTCACGCCGGGGATTCCCCTGCCCGACGGCCTCCTTAGTCACCGCTTCCCTAGTTACCACGTGGGCGCCGCTTCTCTCCTGAGCGCGCGTCCCACGTGCATGCCGGTTTTTGTGCGTTCCCCGTCGCCAGGGGGACGCATCATCACTCAGGGGGCTTGGCCTTTGCTCTGGCCAATTGGGGCTCACCCACTCCTTTATCAGCACCCTCCTTTGTGCAGTCTGGCGCCGGTTATAGTCTCTGCCCGTCAGACCTGTGACCTGCTACTTTCTATTGTGTGCCTAGTGCTTTTGCTTCTTGCATTGACCGTTGTTTGACCACTTACCTTGTTCAATCCCTGCCTCAGTTTCCTTCCGTTACCTTGCCTTGGTTCTCTCTCCTTATTGTGCCCACCTACCCTTCTTACCTTACCTTCCCTGGAGTGTCAGTTTATGTTTCCTCTTTGGAGGCCCCTCCGTATTAGTGTGTGCGTGCAAGCCCTGGTTAGTCTTGTCCGGTCCCGTGACTTACCTTTTGTCTGCCGTGCCTGGTTCAGTGTTTCGTGTAGTTTGTCTCAGGCCGGTCCCTTCCGGCCTGCTCTGTATCCCGCTTACTCTTCTTCCCCATCTTTCTCTAACGGATATTTACCTTTGCTTTCCGTTTGTTCTTCCACAGGTCTAATTCAACAGGACAAGACCTGTTACTGGGGCGCAGCCAATTCCATCCCTACCACCAGGGGCTCTGGTGAAAACCACCTGGTAGCAAAGTTCCCGTGCCCTGGTAGTTAACTTCGTAACCAACTCTTTTCTATCTCACGGCCACTCTGGTTCTTGACCCAGGTAATTTCCGGTGTGCAATAACACCTTTCTTACTTCCTCTAGCTCAAGGTCACACCTGTTCTCTACCTAGGTAATTCCGGGGTACTGTAACATTATAACTGGCCAACTACAAGTAACATGGATCCTACCACGGAAGCCATTAATACTCTTATAGCCCAGATGTCTAACCTGGGTCAGATGGTCCAGAATCTGACCGGCCGTGTCCGCTCACAAGACGAGGTTAACGCTTCATTACGGGCTTCACCTGACCCTCCCGCAGCCCCAGTTTACACTCCTGGGTTCGCCTTCTTTTCCACGAGCACTGGTTCAACGGGGCCCGTCCAGGCTATTGGGCCGCAGCCAATTCCATCCCCGCCATCAGTGGCCCGGGTGAAAACCCCCCAATAGTAGCGTCTCCGGGCTCTGGCAACCGTCTCGGTCACTACCTACCTCTCTTCAGTGGCCGCCCCGGTTCTCTCCGAGGTAAGCCTGAGGCGCCACTACAGTCCGCTACATTCTCCACGACCACTCTGGTTCCTATCCAGGTAAACCCGGAGTGTCGTAACATCTCTATTTCGAATAGGGGACCATTTTAGAATTTTTTTTATAAATGGGTGTGTGTGATGATCAGCATACTCACCCATTCATTTTCGCAGAGTATTAGGATCAGGCTAGGGAGAAGGGAGGGTTAGGGTCAGAATGCGGGGAGGGCTTGGGGTTAGTTTAGCCACTTACCTTTCGGAGCACCATATTCGATTCTCCGGGGATCGATTGCTATGACTCTTCGAGACATAAGCAATCGATATCCCAGCCAGTTCAAAACTGGCTGGGAGAGAACAGCTCTATCAAAATAGTTACCCACACCCCTTCTTTTTATGTATAAAGTGACATGCAGATTACGTTAGATCATTTTTATCCCCAACTCCCTTTCAAAAATATAAAATATTTCATTTGTTGATCTACACTAGCACAGGTGCTGATGCCAGTTATAATATATCATTGTCCTGTCTCTTGTGAACATAATAGGGGAAAATCACAAAATGCTTCAAACATCTACTCAAACCTTATCTAGAAGTAAAAAAAAACAAAAGGTTCAATTATGGTAAATGTTGAAATATAGTTGGGGTTATTTTCTGGCAAATGACTTTTTACAATGTTGTACAATGTTTTGCAGTGTTTCATGTTTGTAGTTAGAGGTGCTTCAATAGCAACTATACCACCTCGCTGTTAGATACAAAGAAATGCAGCTTTATTTCAAAATGACAATACTCTTCCCTTCTCATGCCACAAATAGATTTATGTATTAATCTTCATAGGACCTATTGAGCACAGAATAAGTGTAAACATTTGTCCTCCACATCCCTCTAAGGGTATCTATCAAATTGCAGAACTACTGTCTGACTATACTCCCACTACTATGCATAGTCATTGACATGACACCTTTTTAGATGGAATTTCTAGATTTTGCAGCTAAAGTCCTGTGCCCCAAACTTTATGAGAACAGCAATTAGAAAATCTCCTACTTATGAGATAATTCTTCTAGATTTAAGAGGTTGGGCACTTCCAACAGAAGGTGGAGTTGATTTTGCAAATGGCCGTTCCCTCTGTATAGGTATTGCATCTGCCTCTGGGAGTGGTTAAATTCCAAATTCACAGATACCCGGATAGTGCAGCCAGCATGGATCTATCCAGGTCTTTTGCTTTGGGATCCAATAGCATCAAAATTGGAACACAGGATCTTGTCCAAAATAATTATAGACAGTAGCCATCCGTGCAACCCAGCTGGAATGTAGTAAGCTATCTATACTGTACATCTGATAGATAAAACTTCCGACAGCTTCAGAACTTCAGACAAGAGGTGGGAAGGTTGTGCTCACAAGTGGCTGTGATTTGGTATCACAATATAAAGTATAGGCCTTCATACGGATTGTGTACTATTTCAGACTATTGATCCACTGCCATTTAATGTTCCACAAGTTGGAAAAGTTAAGGTAGGGTAATGGTCTCGGAAATTCACCAGTGAGAGGAGTGGTTAACAGTGTGTTTGCTCCAATGTGTGTATGCCAAATTTATTTTTCGGCATACTTACACATTCATTTATTTGTTTTCCGCAGACCTGTTGCACTGCCCCAGTCCCGCCGGACAGGTGAGTATTTCAGGGGACTCTTTGGGGAGTTTTAGGGTCAGGCTGCGGGGAGAAGAGTTTTAGGGTTAGGCTGTGGGGAAGGGAGACTTAGGGTCAGGCTGTGGAGAAGGAAGTCTTAGGCTCAGACTGCGGGGAATGGAGTCTTAGGGTCAGGATGTAGGGAAGGAAATCTTAGGGTCAGGATACAGGGAAGGGAGTCTTAGGCTCAGGCTGCGAGGAATGGAGTCTTAGGGTCAGGATGTGAGGAAGGGAGTCTTAGGGTTAGGCTGCCAGGAAGGGAGTCTTAGTGTCAGACTGTGGGGAAGGGAGAGTTATGAATAAGGTAATAGAAGGGGAGGGTTAGGGTAAGAATTAGGATAAGGGTTGGGTTAGGATAAATACTTGCCTCTCGACGCAGCACATTCGTCTTTGGAATCTTTGATTGCTTGTTTGTCCTTGGCAGGACAAAAGAAATAGAATGCAGAGCCAATTAGAATATGGCTGGTATAGAATGGCTCTTTCAGAAAAGGGCCCTTCTCACCACCGAACCATACCCCAAAGAAATAGAGATTGAAACTAAAGCACATACCTATTATATACAATGTTTATAACATAAGTCAGTAAAGTTATGACTGAAAAATCATTCACTATAGTGCTCAAAGAGGATTACAGAATGAGCTATGGAAATAGTGTAATGAGCTTCAGAATGTGGAATCATAGTCATGCCTCCATCACGTCATCACATATTACAAGTTGTCCAAATGCATGAAGTGCAATAGATAAAAACAAAATCTTTCTTATTACTATTTATTTAGAATAGAATAGATGGATAGGGACTTGAAATAGGTGGTCTGACTTCGAAGATTGTCCTTATACTAGATGCAGGTTTGGGTGTTTCTCAGTTTGTATATTTCTCTGTACAAGGGCAGGTTAGGGAGCATCTGCATTCCGAATCAGTCCCCATTTAGACAGATTTCGATGGGTATATGGGGTCTCCACCTACTATACCATTGCTAGTCAAGTCACATATGGAAACATCCATTAAGGAACTCTGGCATGGTAATACTTTATCAGAACTTATCTCTAGATGCTTTTTTTTTATTGCCACAATAAACCATTGATATGGAATTAATATGGAAAGCCTTATTATAACTAGATTTAAAAGAAAAGCTTTCCACCAATAAAAATTATCAGAAGTTTTAGAACCTTCTCGAGTATTATTCACTTAGATGGACCCTTCACTTCACAGCATACTTCCTCATACTACATTACAAGGCATTATTTCCAGTGGAATAAAATCATTGCCTTTACCGTCAACATTAAGCATTCACAAGACGAATAAATGAATCTCACTATGATTGTATGTGGAAATAACAGAACATATCTGACCACAGCCATTGTACACTTTAAATTACATTACTAGCTCTGACAAAATTAAGCTGCCTAATATTTATACAATGTTAACCAGGGCTCTCCAGTAGAAATGTGCAAAGTGTGACAATGTGAACTTTTTGATCAATTAAAATTAGTGCTTGAAGTGGGCCGGTATACAGTGGTATGACATACCACCACTTCTGTGAGCCAGCTCTGAGTATGAATACAGCTGCTCATAGAATTTTAAGATTCTATGAGCTGCTGTATTTTTACTCAATGCGGGCTCAGAGAATTGCAGGTCTACCATACCACCGTGTAGCATACCAGCTCACTTCTCAGTGTGCTGCACTGCCGCCGGGATCCACTGACAGAGCGGGATGTGCTATGCACAGCCGCAGCTCTGATCAGAGCAGAGGACGCAAGTGTAACCTAAGGTCACGCGAGCGTAATTAGCCTGCAGAGCGCGCGCGCCACGGAGGAGAGAGCCGGAAGACACAGGAAAGATAAGTTTAATAAAGAGCTCTTTTAAAAAGTAGTTTGGGAATGGGAATTTGGACTGGAGGAGTGGTAAGCTGGACATGAAAACGACAATAGGGCTGAATGGACACATATAGAGGGGCAATAACTGTCTGGGGAATGAAGGAGGGGCAAAAAGGCTGGATGGACACAACTAAGGTGGGCTGGACACAGGAGGGGCATTAAGGCTGGGCAAACTGAAGGAGAGGACAATAAGGCTGGCTGCACACAAAGTTGGGGCAATAAGACTGGCTGGGCACAAAGAGGGGGCAATAAGGCTGACTGCACACAAATAAAGTGGGGGGTAATAAGGCTGTCTGGACACAGGAGGGGCAATAAGGCTGGGCAAACTGAAGGAGGGGACAATAAGGCTGTCTGCAGACAAATAAAGTTGGGGAAATAAGGCTGGTGGGTCACAGGAGGGACAATTAGGTCACTCATAAAGAGGGGCTATAAGACTGGCTGAATATAGAGAGGGGGCAATAACTGGAAGGGACAATAACATTGACAGGACACAAATAAAGAGAGGGCAATAAGGCTAGCAGGGCACACAAAGGAGGGGCAATAAGGCTGTCTGGACACAGAAGGAAGGGGCAATAAGGCTGGTTTGAAACACAGAAGGAAGGTGCTATAAGGCTGGCTGGGCACACAAAAGGAGGGGTAATAAGGTTGGATGGACAAACAGAAGGAGGGGTCAATAAGGCTGACTGGACATAAATAAAGAGGGGGGAAATATGGCTGACTGGACAAAGGAGTAGGGTCAATTAGGCTGGGTGGACACACATAAAGTAGGGGCTATAAGACTGGCTGGACACAATGAAGGGGCAATAAGACTGTTTGGACACACAGAAGGTGAGGACAACAAGGTTGACTGGACACAAATAAAGAGGGGGCAATAAGGCTGGCTGCACACAGAAGGAGGGGGCAATAAGGCTGGCTGGGCAAACAAAAAGAGGGGCAATAATGGTGGTTGGACAAACAAACAGAAGGAGGGGGCAGTAAGGGTGACTGGACACAAATAAAGAGGGAGCAATAAGTCTGGCTAGATAAAGAAGGAGGGGCAATAAGGCTGGCTGAGCACATAAAAAGAGGGGCAATAATGCTGGTTGGACAAACAGAAGGAGGGGATAATAAGGCTGACTGGACACAAGTAACGAGGGGGGCAATAATGCTGGCCGGACACAGAAGGAGGGGCATTAATGGTGACTGGACACTAAATAAAGAGGGGGAAATAAGGCTGGCTGGAAACAGAAGGAGGGGCAATAAGTCTGGGTGGATACTCATAAAGAGCCCCCTCTTTCCCAGGAGTAACTTTCCTCTCTGAATCAGGTCCAGTGTTAATAATTCTCTGCAGAGATTAAACCCTATCTTCTAAAGAGTCTCTCCTGATGCCATTGCCAGTACCTTCTTAGCTAGTACTTAAATATACTTTCTATTATTTCCTAGTAATGTTATATATTCAGTGTATTCAAGGGTTGTCGACTCTCCCATAATGTCCGGGAGACTCCCGAAATTCGGGCAGTTCTCCCGGTATCCTGAGAGAGCCTGCAAATCTCCCCCAAGGGACTTAAGGCTCGTGGTTTCCATGGGCCTCATTTGCTAAGGTCAAATTTGTAGAATTCGCCACAAGTCCCGGGAGTTTAATGGCGATTTGGCCATTGTCGTATTCACTAAAAGCAAACTCCCGGGAGATTGTTGAATTTTCAAAGCGCCATAAACAAATTCGCCGTGGCAAATTTTTTTATGTAAGACATACAATTCATCAATTCACAAAGGTTGTCTTTGACAAATCGCCTTAATTTGTTACAAATTCGCCATGAATTCACCGTTTACAAATTCGCCATTCAGGACAGGCGAATTTGAGCAAATCCCCATTATTATTGGTTCCACTCCTCTGTTAGTTATAATAATAATATAATAAAAATATGCATTGGCAGATTTCCAAATACACCCTCAACCACTAATAAATGACTAGCTAAAACTTGGTCTTAAGCATATTTTTTATGTACTATCAGGTATATACACGGTTTACATTAAGGCGCCTCAATGTATATTTTACTTACAACAAGATATGAACCAGATAAGTGTAACAATACACCAGATCGGCGCAATATATACTAAAGTGCTTAAGTGCTAATAAATTGAACTAAAACAATACCATTACTCTATAATTAATAAACATAATGGGCCAGATCCAGAACTACGTCCATCTTCCATAGACGGACGTAATTCAATGAACAATAGCAACTGCGCATGCGTAGTAGCTATTGTACGTAATCTGCGTATCGTTTCGATACGTAGATTGCGTATATGCGGTCTTTTATATGCGGTCTATTGTCTGCCAGATAACGGGGCAGACAATAGAGACAGAGAGGACAAGGGTAACACCAGGAAAAACAAAGGGAGCAAAATACACAACAAGATTCAAAGCAATGTCTGGAATTATTTCCTTCAATTACGGCACTGGTAAGTTGTGATAGGGTAATATTTATTTGTTCTAAGGCTGTAGCCATGCGATTATAACCTACCCTATTTGTATTTTCAGATCTACGCCCCGCATGCAGGAGTCTGCGCATTGTTGTCCGCTGATGTGTATTATTTTCAACCTGCCTTTCCTGGAACTATGCAACTTGATGCAACACTTGTTGGTTGGTTTGTTCAGGTGGGTTTTGTTGTACATTTTGTGGGATGTTATATGTGGGCTCCTGAGGCGGACTATCAACAGGCTCCATGTCCAGGAAGAATTCTGCTATGTTTGGATCCTGATCATCCTGTTGCTCCTCTGGCTCAGGCTCCATTAATTCTTGGGGAATGGGGAATGGTCACACTGAGGAGAGCAGGCAAGGAACAAGGCAGAATAACAGGGGGCAAACAGTAATCAAGCAACAGCAATAAGCAAGACAGAGATCAAAGGCAGGCACAGATACTGAGGTCAGAGTCTATAACCGACACCATGCAGAGGAACTAGTGAACTTAAATAGAGGCTGCTAGTCCCTGATAGGCTAGCAGCCGTCAAGCATCCAATAGAGACATTTTCCTGGCTTGGGGGAAGTGACTGCAGTGCATACCGCATAGACGCGCGTCTGCACGGAGCTCCGACGGCAAGACCACGTGTCCTTTGTTTACTTTCTGTGTCAGCGTGTCGGCAGGAGCAGAGAGCAGGGAGACGCACGTGGTGATTGTTTTCTTGCGATCCGAGGACCGGGAGAGGTGAGTATTGCCGCGTATAACACAAACTACATTTTATTTTGCATGCCAACCTTCCAATCAAAATCCCTAGTGAAAACCACCAAGCACCAATGTAACTATGAATAAAAAAAATCAGATTCTTAATTATTTGTTAACCATATATATGTATGTGTGTGTTGTATTATATTCCCACTTAACCTTTACTTCAACCCAACTACTTACTAATTACAAAGATGCTACATTCTAGCATTCACTTCCAGCTAATGGGGTAGACCCAGACTTAAGTACGACAGCGAATTTACACATCCCCGGCAGATGTACGTATATCTGATTGTACATAACTTGTTCGTAACTACAAATGAAGGGGCGTGTCATCCCTACGCAAGCAGAAAATACGCATTGTATGAGGAGGGAGGCATTTAAATTGTACAGTATGGGCTGGGTTAGGCAGTTATGTATGACAAGGCGACATATACGACCGCAGATACGCAAGGAAAAGTTAAGGTTTGGAACTCGTAAGTCAGCTAAATTACGTGAGACCAAGGGGAGTGCCCGAGGAGTGCTTTATACTTACGATTGCGTAACTACGCCACGTGATCGTACTTAAAGGGAACTTAAGTCTGGATCTGGCCCAATGTCAGGAACCGTCTATGTACCAGATCCACACTTGAGAATAAATTACGTATGTTAGCTTCCACATCTGAGGTTAATGACCATAAATTGCAATCCTATATTCTGTACGTGCTGTACATGCATTCTCCCTGCACTCCCCTCACATGTATGGAACTGCCATGTTCAGACTCCTACTTTAACATTCCAAACGCTGAAGGGTCTCATTTGGAATGCAGGATCGTACGCATGGGCTGTAGGATTTATTCTCTGCCTCCTCCAGCCCCCCCTGACCAACACATATCACATACTAATGATAACCCTGCCATTGGATATTGCCCTATGCATCAGAATACAGCATCGCTCATACTGTGTTCCAAAGCATAACTGCGTAGTTAATGTGTGCGCAGTACGATTGCACAGCTGACTTACGCATATGGAATGTGTAAGTCAGCTGTCATTAATATTTCTGGATCCAGTCCTATGGCTCTAACGTTTATTAGTAACACGTATTTTGGATTCCAGAGGAATCAGTAGACATTTAAGATGTCAAGAATCCATTTTAAGGCAAAATTATGTCATGAACCTTAGCATAGTGTCATACAGACTATTGTGATTTACTACAGTAAATATAAGGTAACATACTGACAGTGTAACATAAACAAATGAGGTATAAAAGATTTAAAATACCATGGCAAATATGTGGAAAAGATTAGTCAACAAATTACCCAGCAGTCTCTGAAATACTAACAAGTATACACACCTGGAACTGCCAGTTTTTTTCCATAGTTTAAAAGCAAAAAAAAAAAGGTTTTTAAATACTCTTTTAAGATTTTTTTTCTATCACTATTAAGAGTTGTCTGTCTGTGACCAGAAAAAGTTGTTTCAGAAATAGGGACAGTCGAAATGTCATTTTCAGCTGTCTCTATTTAAAAAAACAGCCATTTTCGGGAAAAAAAAAATTTTTTAGGTTTATGCTCTGGGGAAGGGAGGGTTAGGATCATGGAAGGGTAGGGTTAGGGTTAGGGTCAGGCTGCAGGGAAGAGAGTCTTAGGGTTAGGCTACTGGGAGAGGAGACTATGGGGTCAATTTACTTACCTTAACGTTTTCAAATGAATGAAGCTGTTCCAGGCTCACTTTGGCTCGCAGTGAGCCTGACAGCTTCATTAATTTAAATTTACTAATACTCACCCCTCCGGCAAGGTCCCGCGATGATCTCTGGGCTCATCGCAGGACATTTCATTCATACAAAGTATGACTGAAGTCCTGAGCATGCGCAGAGATTTCCATGCGGGACTTTGAAAATTTCAAGTCCCAGCATGAAAAACACTGCGCATTTGCAGTCAGATGTGTCTCCCGGACAGGTAAGTTTTTCTTCTTTCTTTTTTTTTAATTGTAATTAATATTTTAAATGTATTTATTTTATTTTTTATTTTTTAAACTCTTTTTTTTCATTTCCACACTTAAGTGTATCCCAGCGGTCTCGCCATAGATGCCCTCTCACTAATAACAGCTATTAAGGGGAGGAAAAGGGGGGGAATATGGGGCTGGCGTTAGTGTTCAGCCAGGAGCGGAGAGTAAAACTCCACTCCAACATTTCATAAATATTACGAACCCCCTGCCCGTTCTGAAAAGGAACAAAAGAGAGGTCCGGCACTCCAAACAAACATTATATAACACTATGTGTCAGCACATACATAAAAAGGAGGGTTAGTTCACAATATAGCTATATTGGGTTAAGCTCACCTGCTCAGCGTCATGGCACCTCCTGTAGGTGAGTCCCTATCCATCTACTATATGTGTACTCAGGAGGTCTGTATTAAGACACCCCTGCTATTTGAACAGTGTGCAGCGGCTATTTTGTGGGAGGCGTCAGGCTTCCAAAGTGAAACTAGCAACAGTAACAAAAAAACACAGACTGCACTTCTAATTCAATAAAAAAAACACAGCACACAGCAAATGTATATATAAATGGAGGGGTGCAGCCAAGGACCAAAATGATCACTGTGCAACTACAAGGAACAAAAAACATATCTCTCCATACCAAACATATAACACTATGTGTAGGAATATATATATAATATAATTCAACTATTATTACATTTGTTAACTATTCTAATTTATCTGACTTATTAAGAATTGGGCTATAGTTAAAAGCTTGTGACCACAGTGAACCAATACAATCCTACCTTGCCTATCTTGTGGAAAACATTTGTTGGCACAGAAAGAACGGAAACTTTTTGTGGGTTTCCTCTTTTCTTAAACAAGACAAATATTACTGGGGAACACAGTACAAACACAGGAACAGCACAAAAAAGGCCACCATTGCCCATTCCTTTGTGAGTGAATCGAATATTGCGTCCACTTTTAGTTTTTTAGGGGGTATCCCACTAGCATCAGACCCCTCAGCAGGAGGAATAGAACATGATCCAACTAAGGATGAAATGAAAAAACCAACATTACTATGACTGAAAAAAAACCCCCAAAGGATTCAACAAAAATAAATAAATAAAAAAATGACAACTGCTCCCCACATTACATTATTTGGATACTGTGTCATTAATTACCAAACATATGTACATTACCAGGAATATAAATAAATTTAAGAAGTGCTTTTTTATTTTTTAAAACATGCTGGCCAGGGGTAATAAATTAACAATACATTAGACAATATTGGAAGTGATGACCATTATTAGGGCACAAACAAGGATTTCTATTAAAAAAGGGAAACATTTTTAGCTAGACCATCATGAAATAAATACACAAACTGCAGAAGTAAATAACATTTGCAAATAAAACTTACATAAATTTGGAGTCGACAAACAGAAGTTTTCACTCAGAAAAGTCAAAAAAGTTTGCCAGCTCAAAGCTCACAACAGATATGCCACGACATTCAGCCAAAATGGAGGACAAACACAGTTTATATAGTGGCCAGGATCACGCATCTTGAGGGAATTGAACGCACGCATGTAGCAAGTTCGTATTATGATAGTCGCGCCCACATTCCTTCATTAAAATGCCTCCCCCCGCCCATTTTTATTTAAATGCTCACATTTGTATTTTTGCGTGTGAGATCCGCGCGTGCGTACCCACGTGCGATTCAGGGCTTAATGAAGTGATTTGCATAAATCGCAACATTAAGCTCCGCCCCCTACATGCATTTATGACTTCCCTCCAGAATCTCCCAGAGGGAAGCTTTTAAAAGTCGGCAACCCTGGTGTAATCTTGTTTCCTAAAAACAATGCATCAAGCTCCAAAAATGAGGACTTTGCACATAGATATAACAAAGCCATTTTGAAGTTACAGGGCCGTATTCAGATATGCGTTTGCAAGCGCGAACGCAAATAAACGCACGCATGTAGCAAGTTCGTATTATGATAGTCGCGCCCACATTCCTTCATTATAATGCCTCCCCCCGCCCATTTTTATTTAAATGCTCACATTTGTATTTTTGCGTGTGAGATCCGTGCATGCGTACCCACGTGCGATTCAAAGTTACGTGCCTACTGGACTTACGAGCGTATATTCAACGTAGATTGCGCACCAAAAGTTACTACGCATGCAAAGTTCATCAGATCGCAAAAATACGCATGCAGCTCGCCGTGAAAATGGATCTCTGAATACAGTCCACAGTTAGGAACAGCTCAGTCAGTTTTCAAAATAAGACAATTATGTATAAGGCAACTAACACAAATGAATTAATTAAATCATACCTTTAATGTAATCCCCTATCCCCCTTCTTATTGCTTTAGCAGGGCCTTAGCACTTTTGCACCAGTACCTCTGGTGATATGTCCCATTTGAAAGCCTTGGAGTTGCTGAAATTCTCTGACCTCACAGCAAATGGTGGTGACAGCAAATGAAGATATAACCCAGATTACTATTACTGATAATGAAATTGATAGTGTTTAACTAAACATATTCAAAGTGATGGTTCTTAGGCGTATAGGACCAGATTCAGAGCTCTGTGTAATTAGCATGCCTAACCCCACCTGTACCGCGGGGTTTAGACATGTGGATATTAAGGGCCGGCCTCTTTTACGGAAGTTCTTCCATACAGAACAAAGAACTTTAGACACGTAACATCTGGCGCACACATGCGCCAATGTTACATGTCAAGGGAACAATTTACGTACGTCCCCTCATGTGTGTATTAGTGAATCAGGGCCATTATTATTATTGTTGTTGTATATAATTAAAATGATTAATTGTTTGATATTATTATATATAATAGAGAATGGTAAATATTCACACATATGTAAAGCACAGTATTTAACGAGTCCTAATGATCAAAAACCACACAGGTATTCCATGGAAACGCCACAAATAGACAGTCATGTTTAGAGTAAAACCACTTCAATAATAGAGCTAGGGGCACCATCAGGAGAGGACAACTGGGACCACTGTCCCAGGCCCGAAGCTGATGGGGGCCCACCGATTCTTATTTTAGTTTGCAGCAGCAGGTATCGACGGTAGCATACTTGCTGCTTGGAACTGCACATTAACGGGCCAATTTGGAAGGGGTTCCCTGTGTTTTGCCCCGCTGTTAATGTGGGTCTACAACACGCCGCCCTCTATGTGATGTCACGTGTGATGACACATAGAGGTGGGCGCCGTGGATGGGTCCCGGGCCCCAAAATTTCTGGTGACAACCCACTTTCAGAGGCAGGCCTGTTGTTTTCATTGGAAGGTATTGTAAATCCACCTCACAAACTACATTTTATTTTGCGTGCCAACCTTCCAATCAAAATCCCCAGTGAAAACCAGCAAGCACCAATGTAACTCTGAATAAAAAAATCTGATTCTTAATTATTTGTTAACCATATATATGTATGTGTGTGCTGTATTATATTCCCACTTAACTATTACTTCAACCCAACTACTTACTAATTACAAAGATGCTATATTCTAGCATTCACTTCCAGCTAATAAGGTAGACCCAGACTTAAGTACGACAGCGAATTTACACATCCCCGGCAGATGTATATCTGATTGTACGTAACTTGTTCGTAACTTTGAATGAAAGGGCGTGTCATCCCTACGCAAGCAGAAAATACGCATTGTATGAGGAGGGAGGCATTTAAATTGTACAGTATGGGCTGGGTTAGGCAGTTATGTATGACAAGGCGACATATACGACCGCAGATACGCAAGGAAAAGTTAAGGTTTGGAACTCGTAAGTCAGCTAAATTACGTGAGACCAAGGGGAGTGCCCGAGGAGTGCTTTATACTTACGATTGCGTAACTACGCCACGTGATCGTACTTAAAGGGAACTTAAGTCTGGATCTGGCCCAATGTCAGGAACCGTCTATGTACCAGATCCACACTTGAGAATAAATTACATATGTTAGCTTCCCCATCTGAGGTTAATGTCCATAAATTGCAATCCTATATTCTGTACGTGCTGTACATGCATTCTCCCTGCACTCGGGCGCCCGTTTTACTACAGGGAGGCGGGGATAGCCATTTAAATTGTACAGTATGGGCGTGCTAAGCGTATTTTCTCAGCGTATTCTTTGCGAATTTTCGTACGGCCGACGGTCGTACGCAGTGGAGGGTATAGCCGCCGTAAGCAGGGACTTTACTATGGGAGTGCTAGGGGCGTGTAGTTTGATACGACGAGCGTACGTTCGCATTCGCCCGACGTTGCGAATTTACGAGGCGGTGGATCAGGCACAATGAGTGCACAGACATTCCTTTTAAACGTAGAAACTGCATAGCAAAATATAGATAAGCAGCCACCAATTAGCATAAATTTAGCAAAATCTTTAATAATCACATATATTAGCCATTGACAACAATCAACATTTAGTAAAAGTAGTAAACAAACATTTTTTTAAAATATATTTTGCTATGCAGTTTCTACGTTTAAAAGGAATGTCTGTGCACTCATTATAATGGTCTTTTTTTCTCTTTGTACATGGTACTGGTGTTTATTATGAATATTATGAAGTGCAGACTTGGCAAGAATATTGCCACTTGTGTGCATATATATTCCGACTCTCCCGGTATATCCAGGAGACTCCCGAAATTTGGGCAGTTTTCCCGCTATCAATTGCAACTGTAATCCCTAGAGTTACTAGGGATGGGTGGGATCAAGCCCCGTCCATCCCATCCCATGTAATGCTAGAGATTACATGAATGATTGGCAGGGGGTGGGGCCTAATTACGTGATTTGCATATATGCAATATATGGCTTCTCTCCAAGTTCTCCCGAAGTCAACAACCCTGTCATACACACATATAAACATAACATACATAGATAACACACATACACCATAAAACTCTCTCTCTCTCTCTCTCTCCCTCCCTCCCTCTCTTTCTCTCTCTCTCTCCTTGTACCTAAAGCAGAGAATCAACAGGATAGTGACTGCCTCCGCTCAGCAGCAGCTCTGTGTACTGGCCTAGCCCTCCAGCGGCCCATCTGGTATTTGCGAGAACTGCCAGATGGCCAGTCCGGCACTGATTACATACTAGACAAAATGTCAGTTAGAATGTGATTGGTTGCTATGCTCAACATCTCCACCTTTCCTTTCCCACAGCTTAGTAAATCTGGCCCTAGGTGGTTCTGTAACTACAGCAACTCATTTGCCTCAGCTATAAGTCAAGTCTATAATACAGCCTAACTAAATCATAAGAAGCATGTTGCTATTTTATATACAGAAACAATATATTTTGTACATTCACCTTGTTAATTAAGAGAGAATCCTGGCACAAAACCTAAGTAACATTTTCAGTGGAATAAACCCTTGTGTTTGGGTTGTGAGCAGTGTTCTGCAGGTGGCACTGGCCATAAGAAAATTGTGTTGTCAACACAGGAAATGTAGCCAGTCAAAACAGTGAGGATGTGGGAAGTTATTTTCAGTGCCTTTCATTGTTGTTAGAACCTAGAACCCTGCACTCCTCTTGTATGCATGGTGGATGGAGTCTTGCAAGAACTGGAAAATTCTGAAGGGAAGCAGCACTAGTCTCTCACAAGAATGTTACAAAATTGAAACCTGTTCTTGTTCTTTGACATTATTCCAGTCACCAGATTTAAGATTTGACATCTGACATTTGAAATTAAGTCATCAAATAAATTCGTATAATGGCATACACAGTTCAAGTCCGTTATTTAGGCTGTATCCCATTAAAATCCTAAATGATGCTGTGTTCTTTCCAGACATTCAAGGACACTGACATGAATGTGTTTTAGGGAAACATGAAGTAAAACATAGAGAGATAAGATTAAAAATAATAACTTTACTTCACAATTAAAAATCAAACAAATAGCAACTTGTACATGTACATTAAAACATTAAAGTGCTCATATAACATATAAAACAGGAGGCAATTCTACCCAGGACATGATGGAAATGGTACAGTTCACAGTCTGCAAATTCAAATTGAACGTTCATGCAGGAGATGGTGAGGTAAAGCTGGACTGGACCACAGGAAGAAAAGCTGCTACGGGGAACAGCACTGACACTTAATGCATTTCAGGTGAATCCTCTTGTTAGAAAACCACTCACCAGGTCGCAGAGTTTCACTGTGGCCTGGTATTTACTAGAGCTTATGATGGTGAGGTTAGGCTTGGCTGCAGGACTAACCAGCAGGTCGTGGCCACCTTTTTACACATGGTCTCCATTAATATTACATAGGAAGTAATTGATGCTCCTCCATTTATTTTTTGCCATGATAATACATAACATTGCTTGAGAAATATTGTGAAATATTTAACGTTTTCCTGTCTTGGTCAGTAAACCTCCTTTCAAACATACCCCTTTTTTTAAAGTCTCTAGCCCCAATCCAGATTTGAGTGCAAATACGCATGTAGCTGAACTGCTGTAGATACATTCTCAAAATCAGTTTGCAATGCTTCTGTGTGCCCTAATACGCCACATAAGTTAAAGCTAATAGGCTGTATTTTGTTAGCTTTCGAAATATTGCAAATACATTGGGGTAGTTCCAGAACTCCGCTTGCAATCCGTTTACTAGCGCAGCATATTTATGCGTGCGTACCTTCTATACACTCCCCAGGCACACCCATTGAATGTACGTACTTTGACCGATTTCCGCTTTTCAAACCCTACCTTAACTTTTGGCCACGTAATCGCTATCGTCCACACACGTACGAATGGCCAACACGGACTTACGCAGCTAAGCACGCCCATACTGTACACTTTAAATGGAAACCCCCGCCTACATTACGTATTTTAGACATACTTTTGTCTCACGTAAAATTGCCGCACCCACACGTACGAATTTACGCAACTAATACGTGAATGGCCAATACGCTCAGAGTTACGTTACGTAGCATATCATCTGTCATGCGCATGCACAGTACATACAAAATCATAATTTTATGTGTCCGCCAGGCGTAAATTCGCACAGAAGCGTTGTTCTGGATCTGGGCCATTATTTGTATTGTGTTGACTAAATCATTAACACTTTTTTTTTATTTAAAAAAAATATAATTTTTTCACAAATGCATTTTATGAAAAAAAAATTCTGTCAGCAATAGTTGTATAATAATCATTTAAAGCCTAAAAATGTATCCTAATGTTCTGCCAGGGCATGCAGCATTATATCATAGGTACTTCCTCTTCAGCCCTTAGAGCATTTTTAGAAACCCTTGGTGAAGAAGACTGTGAGAAATAATCATACATGGAATAAATGATGCCACTGGGACCACAATTTTTTTTATATGCCAAAATTAGGGACTTGGAGAAAAGTACCCAAAAGCCAGACAACAAATATTTGTTGATATCACAATAATAATGGAAAAATAACTAGTTCCCTTTATGATTCAATTGTCTAGAACATTTATTAATATATGCTTTAAACATATTTAATGCATTTAAGGGATGTTTGCTTATCTATTTCTTTAGACCTCCTAAATGAACTAAAAAGTGTCATCTGGCTTGCTGCTGCACTATTATAGACCTGCTGTCTCACATTCCAGGATCAATATAGTTATGCAGCACCTTTGTCCCGCATCATAGTGATAATTTTGTTTAGCATGTGAGATGTACGGCCAGACCCAATTCAAAGGGCCATCTCCAACCCAATTTCAATGGAATTAAGACCTTCCACTTGGATATTTCAATGTTTCCTAGTTAGCTGTTAACAAGTATAAAAATAAAATCTATTTTTGTTTGAATAAACTATTCTGCAATACAAGGGGAGCAAATATAATAAATAAAATAATAATAATAATAATAAACCAGATCCAGAAATCCGTCCATTAGGCCACGCACGCAAAGTATGTAAGTGGCCTGTTTTGTTACTTTGCACATGATTTGCCCAAATGCAGGTTTACTAATTTTTTAAGATTTTCTTGTATGGATGTATGGATGTATGTATGTGTATATGTATGTATGTATGTATGTATGTATGTGTATGTACCGTATGTATGTATGCTTGCATGTATGTATGTATGTATGTATGTATGTATGTGTATATGTATGTATGTGTGCGTATGTACCATATGTATGTATGTATGGATGCTTGCATGTATGTGTGTGTGTGTGTGTGTGTATGTATGTATGCTTGTATGTATGTATATATATATGTGTGTGTGTGTGTGTGTGTGTATGTATGCTTGTATGTATGTATGTATTTATGTATTGTTCTTTTGTTTTCTTGTTATACTCCTCATCCTACATCAGGCCAATGTGTGACTCAGTGTCACAGGCTGGTAGTGTGTTTTTTCCTTGGCCTGACTTCCTTATTTCATGATGATTTTTTTCTCAGAAAAGAAGACATTTACTGGCCCTTTTTGTCAATCTGCTCTAGAAATGGGAAATTTTGCATGACTCATCAAAAAAAGAATATAAATGAAAAGGTTATTAGTTTCTAATGGCTTGCACGCAATTTTTGTTACACAGAGCCCCTCAGTGCTGATAATAGATAGATGATAAATAGACAGACAGACAGACAGACAGACAGATAGATAGATTATTATAAAGACTAGCCTTGGCCTATAGGATGCTGGCCCCACTATTGTTGGATCAGATATCTTTGGGGCTATCATGACTTGGAAGCAGAATTTGGATAATATTGCTTTATGGTGGAACTTAAGGTGACATTAATACACACACTGTATTTCCTTATATTTGTACCAATTGACTTGATACACAACGGGGAATCACAACGGGGGTGCTGGGGCACCAGGGGCCAAATTTACTAAGCTGCGGGTTTGGAAAAGTGGAAATGTTGCCCCTAGAAACCAATCAGATTCTAGCTGACATTCTCTAGAATTTAATAGGAAAGTAAGAGCTAGAATCTGATTGGTTGCTATGGGCAACATCTCCACTTTTCCAAACCCACAGCTTAGTAAATCTGGCCTCAGGTGTCAGTGACAAAGCCTCCTTTGGTGAATTGCTAAATAGAAATGTGAAAACTGTTTAAGGAGCACTGCTTACAGTTTATTAAGTGGTACCGGCAGAGGAGCGCACAGACAGTGTTCCTCCTCCGCAGATCTCTTTTATCTGAATGACGCTGGTATGTCCCCAAGGATGCGTCAGCGTTATTCAGTAAGCAAGAGAGTGCGCCGGAGAGACGCAAAGAAGATCAGCAAGAAGAAGATATACAGTGACCAGCCAGCAGAGCCAAGGTAAGTTAAGTGTAAGCTATACCAAGGATGGTGGGTACATAAAAGGGAAGCTACAGCAATGGTTGGGACATAAAAGGGGGCTGTAATGATGAGACATAAAAGGGGGCTGATAAGTTGTCTGGGACACACATGGGTGTTGCAATGATGGCTTTGAGATACTTTTTCACTTCAACCACTTTAAACTGTAAATATAAATACATTTAGACTGTGTGTATGATATAGAAATTGAAAGGTGTAATTTTTTTTCTTTATTTTTTTATCTTTATCATGGTCATAAACATGTGTTGTTTGTTTAATATAGAGGTGGTATGTCCTAAATATAATAATTTGTGTCCCTTTAAGACTTTTGTAGGTGGTAACACTGTGGACTAAAAGAGGAAGGACATTCCTGAGGAAGGTGGAAGAAAGAAATTCAGTATCACTTACAACGTCTTCCTAAATGACAGACCAAAGTGAAGGATTGTTTCCTAATTTTTGTAAGGTGTAGTCTGTATATTCCTTGCCATTCAACATTCCATAATAAGGTAATCACACGTGTAGTAAGAGTGTTATGATACCTGATATGCAGACATTTGTGATCCCATATAACTAGTGATTTATGAACAGCTTGCAAATCGGCTTAAAATGTCATCACGTCAATTATGAGACTTTGAAAAAAAGATTAAAGCTTTGGAACTTTGCCAGTAGTTACAAAGACAACAGGGCAATATTCTCCTTCATGTGCGTACTGTATGGCTACATTACCTTAGCCTAGATACTGTACATAGGGATATAAATGCTAAACCGTATTCTAGAATTATAGGGTGGATTCAATAAGTGTCTAGCCACTTGCAAATATTACTGTGCCTCAGCCATAGCCATTTTTATTCCACCTTTCTGAACCCAAAGTGGAGCTGATCCAGAGCTGCACTTCCATGTATATTTTATGTGGTAACCCTAACCCTAAATGCCCCTCAAGCCATAACCCTAAGCTTAGGCTGCCGCAGCCACTGTGGCCAAACCTTAATTTCCTGCTGACAACAAT
>WWET01000595.1:214139-224298 GCA_011038615.1 Limnodynastes dumerilii
CCTCCAGCCCCCCTCAGTATTCCCTATTTTATGCCTCCAGCCCCCTCAGTATTCCCCATTATGTGCCTCCAGCCCCCCTCAGTATTCTTTATTATGAGCCTCCAGCCCCCCTCAGTTTTCCCCAACATATGCCTCCAGCTCCCCTCAGTATTCCCCATAATGTTTCTCCAGCCCCTCTCAGTATTCCCCACCATGTTTCTTCAGCCTCTCCTATTTTTACTTACCTTGGTGTCCCTCTTTCTTTCCTCCTCCGTGGCACTCTTCCTTCTTCATCTTCATACAAGAAGTTCCTGTATGAGCTTCTGCAGCCGTTACGTAACTACTGCGGCAGCTCATACAGAAATCTGTATACGGTCCCTTATCTCTCCAGCAGCAGGCATCAGCATTATCATACTTACTGATGGAGAGCTGTACCAGGCTGAGCACCAACAGGTCGATGCACAGGGAAATACTTCACTGTGAATCATGACTGTAGGTCTATGTCACGTGCCCCAAAACTCTTGGTAGTGGCCCTGCCCATACTGTAGGCAGTCACTGGATATGATCCTGGACCTAGAGCCTAATGAAAAGACGGAGGATAATCCCAACCAGATTGATCTCTTTGAACAGGCAGATGACATGCTCTATGGACTTATCTATGCCTGTTATATACTGACTAACAGGCATTGCCCAAATGTTGCCCATGTATTTACTGTAAGAGCCATGCTGCCTATTGGTCTCTCTGATATCCCCAGAGAAGCTATGGTAAAGCTGTACTGCCCTAAATGGAGCATATTTTGGCACTGGATTCCCCAATATCTTCATGGTTTACTCAGTTCACTGAGTATCAACCTAAAAGTTTCAATAATCAGTTTGTTCTAAGTTATATGGTTTTAAAATACACCCAACAGTATACCAGCTCCAATTCCAGGCCACCAGCAACTTGTGTAGGTCCTGTGTAAACCATGTGCTGAAGCTGCAGTGTAACCCTGTGACTAAAGAGCTTCCGAACATATAGTTCAATAGTGTATTGCAGGGGTCCCTCAGAACCTTGAGGTCCGTCACAGCTGTCCAATCGGTGTCACCCCCTGTCTCTAGGCCTGCTGGTTGGAAGCACTAAAAACATATACGTATGGACCTTGCTTAGAAAACTCCAGCTTGATATCAAATACATTTAAAAGTATTGCTTTCTTTTAACACCCCCAATATTTTACCCAACCATGCCTAAATGACAGTACCCTTTGTTATTTCACTCCAAGCTCTGATACTTCAATATATAATAGGCAAAAATAAGTCTTAAGTTACTGATGCTTAATCACCCTACAAGACTAGATCATACTTGTACACTAGAAGCAATGATTTATTTGTTATATGGATGTATGCATACAACAAGCACATGGTGTTTCTCACAGTAAAAGATAAAATATTGCTACATAGTGACACAAGATTTTTTATTTCTAAATAAAAATCTTGAAAAAGGTAATAAACAACCACTTGTGGCTTTTCAGACCTTTCCAAGCCACAGTAGCAGGATATATAACAAACCACTAGTTGTAAAGGAAAATACTTATTTAACATGTGCTATTATATTAAGATTCACAGGACATATTAATATGGCTGGCTACTTTGTCTCTCTGGTAAACTCCTACAGTATATTATATAATGTTAGTCCATGTTGGTTGAGCCATTCCCAGATCCCTAATATGCCCCACATGTGTTTTATATAGCGTGCCATGTCCAGACCCCTAATATACTCCACATGTAGTAAAAGCATTGCTGTTTGGGGATTAAAGTATTTAAATAAGAGTTTTCCTTTGAATAGGGGAAAGTCCAAGTTCTGAATAAGCTGTATTTTTGGCGCTATGGCTGTGTTCAGGGGAACAGTCTGAATATTAATGATGATTTGAAAAAGACTTTTGTACTCCTCAGTTGTTCCATGTCTGTAGAAGAGCTTTACCTTGGGCAGATAGGATGTTAAGGCTATTGGCAGGACAGAGCTGGAAATCACCACCCAGGAGTAGCTGTAAGATATTCACTGAAATGAAAGTGAAAGCCTTGGCAGGTAATCCTGGGCGGTGATATTGTACTTGTTTAATGTTTTGATCAATTTGCTGAACACAAATGATAGATGCTACTACTTTATATATTTATGTGACATTTTTGCAGTTAATTGTCCCAGTGCTTTATTTTGGTTTGTCTCTTTGGAACCTCTATTTTGACTGTATTTGACAATACTGGCTACTATCTTAGCGCTGTGAAATTGGTGGCACTATATGAATAAATGATGATGATAGTCTTTGTCTCTTTTGGGGTTCTGCACTCCCTTGTTGCAATATTGAGGGGAGGGGAATTGCCCTTTTTTCTTTTACACACACACAGCATGACATATAAATACAAAATCATCATTGTGGTATATCCTGACATTAACATCTATTACTTCAATTCTTATTGACCATTAAAATATCATTATGAAGGAAAATATTTTCATACGATTGATAAATGAAAGTCACTCATTGTCAAAACATAGTTATACATGTGAAATATAATACCATTTGTTAACATACTGTGAACATTGTAGCGTGTTCTCAGAGACTAGAGGCACTGCCAAAACCCAGCTAAGAGACTGCTCTCCAGATGCTGATTAGTGTAAAACTGACTGCCAGATGATATATGAATCATGGGTTATCCCAGGAAATCTGGAAACATATTTACCAAAGTCATGAATGAGACAGTCAACACCTGTGTAATCATCATATTTAGAAAGTGGTTTATGGCCTGTAAGATATGATTTCATTTACCAAATCTGCCTCTAAGTAGTCTTTTCTCAAATCTTTCATCTCAACCCAATCTTCCAATCCCAGTCATATCTTTACTTCAGTTCTATCCATTACTCCCCATACTACTCTTCTCCTTTGCAAATGATTTTGCCACTTCCTTCCCATCCAGAATCAATTCACTGATAACATTGGATGTGGGTGTGTCAAAATGTGTCAGTCAGTAATAAACATGTGTGTGTTCTATCCAGGGGCAAAGTTATCGCCCTGATTGCCACTCCATCACCGTTAGATGTCCCTGCATGTAGCGACACCAATGTCTCTGTCAACAATCACTGTACATGGGCGTGAAGAGATGGATGAGAGAGGTCTGTGACAGGAAAATAAGAATAGAAAGTAGAAAGTTATTAAATGAGAGAGGGGGTTAGGCATATTAAGGATGGGCTTGAAAGAACAGTGGGCAGGAAGGGGGGTGGAGGAGAGAGAGAAGAGACATTGGACCAGATCCAGCCCCGCGCGTACATTCTGTATGTGCGGAGGTCTGGCAGTACACATGGGAGAGGGGAGGAAACACCCCCCGTCACTCCTCTCTCTCGGGTGAGAGGAAAAAAAAAAGCTTCTATCATGGCGAAACACGCGTCAGGTGCTGGTTGAGACACGGCATCGTCAATCTGACATGCAGAGATTTGAAATAATTCCCCTTGGATGCTGACTGCTGCTATCCACGTTTCACGTGTGGTTTGTTTGTTTGATACCTACCTACAAGGTTTTTTTGTATAGACAATAGCTAGGGCAATTATAGGGAGGGCTTAGATACTATCCCGGAAGGGGAGAAGCGTAGTCGTGAGACCGCTAGTAATTGTATTAGGGTGAGTCCCCCTTCTGTTTTGTAGCACAGGGTGAGTGTAGTATACATATGCATGGATACAATGTTAATGTTTTGACGATATACTGTGTCTGTATTTGAAAATTGTCAACGTTGTTGCATTATAAATAATAGAGCTACTTCCTCTGGTATTATAATATTACAGTCATAGTCGTCATATGTATCTAATTGAACAATTTGTCAAATTAGATACTCATGTATTGTTAAAGTGATTTCAGAATTGATTGATCATTTATATGTTTTGATCTTTTCGCCTGTCTTAAGTTTTTAACATGTTCGAATAAAATTTTGCAGTTTTATACCACAAACTGGCTCTGCAACTAAATGAGATGTACATTACTTAATAACCTACCCTATTTATGGCAGTCACTCCTCCCTTTTGGGTGGGCTTTATGGCAGTCACTCCTCTCTCTCGGGTGGGCTTTATGGCAGTCACTCCTCTCTCTCGGCAGTCTTTATGGCAGTCACTCTTCTCTCTCGGGCGGTCTTTATGGCAGTCACTCTTTTCTCTCAGGTGGGCTTTTTGGCAGTCACTCCTCTCTCGGGTGGGCTTTATGTCAGTCACTCCTCTCTCACAGGCAGTCTTTATGGCAGTCACTCCTTTCTCTAGGGCAGGCTTTATGGCAATCACTCCTCTCTCTCGGGTGGGCTTTATGGCAGTCACTCCTCTCTCTCGGGCGGTCTTTATGGCAGTCACTCCTCTCTCTCTCAGCCAGTCTTTATGGCAGTCACTCCTCTCTCTCGGGCGGTCTTTATGGCAGTCACTCCTCTCTCTCGGGTGGGCTTTATGGCAGTCACTCCTCCCTCTCGGGTGGGCTTTATGGCAGTAACTCCTCTCTCTCAGGTGGTCTTTATGGCAGTCACTCCTTTCTCTTGGGCGGGCTTTATGGCAGTCACTCCTTTCTTTCGGGTGGGCTTTATGGCTTTCACTCCTCTCTCTTGAGCGGTCTTTATGGCAGTCACTCCTCTCTCTTGGGTGGGCTTTATGGCAGTCACTCCTCTCTCTCGGGTGGTCTTTATAGCAGTCACTCCTCTTTCTCGGGCGCGCTTTAATCAGTAAAGCTAAGTGTGTCTTTGCATTCAGAAACATACCTTTGAATTGCTCTCTGCATACAGAGAGTGACCAGCTTTACCGTCACACTGTTATCTAGACTTGGGCAATGCCACCTCTCATTTCTAATACTGGTTGCAACATATAAAATCGGCCTCCCCTGAAATCAACATGGAGTAACTTTCCTCTCTTATTTTCAACCTCTGAATCAGGTCCTAAGTTCTGTGCGATAGAAGTTACGTGCGCAAAATGCATCTGGAACATCTGGAAGGTTGGAAGGTACATTTGCCCTCCAGTCAAAACACTCCAGTTACACACTTTGCATGCGTAAGTGGGGTGCAGGACCCAGGTCTGGATCCGGTCCATAGAGAGAACACTGAGGAAAGAGGAATATAGAGGGAGTATTGTGGAGAGGGCTATAGAGGAAACAGTGGTTTGAGGGGTATAGAGGGAATAGTGGGATGATGGATATAGATGGAGCAGTGGGTGGAGGGTTATAGAGGGAACAGGTGACGTGGCATAAACTCTTCACAGGCACCCGGAGGAAAGGGGATGGCACACTGCACTGGCATGACATCATGACGTTACACTGTGCACCACTGGAAAGAGGTAAGTTTAATGCTTTTTAATGGAGCCTACAGCCAGTAATAGGTATATTACTGGCTTGGGCCCGTTACCGGAGCCTTAAAAAGGCCAAATCTAGGACTGGTCACTGCAGAGGGGGACAATGGAAGTGCTTCTATTGCCTCCGGTACTTCCGCCACTCTGTGCATGTAACTTTACTTAGTTATGCTTATATATAGTTTGGTTATATTTTGTGGATAGTCAAAAATATTTGCTCTATACCTGTGTTTTTCAATCTCAGTTCTCAATGACCACTAACCTTGCAGGTTTTCCAGGTCTCCTCACAGGTCTTTGCACACACCAGACTTCGGACACAAGGGATCTGATCCAGAACAACGCACGCTTGCGAGCTAACGCTGATCGTAAGCGTAAAATCGGCAGAAAAAATGCACCGCACATGCGCCTGGTGACAACTTCCGGTAGTAAAACACAGATTTTCGAAGCAGCGATTCGGCCGTCCGTATACTTTGCGTTTTTACCGACGAAGGGGCGTATGGACGCTGGAGTTAAGGAATATAGGCAGGGGGAGCTATATAAATTGTACAGTATGGGCGTGCTAAGCGTCGTTAATACGCAATGAACGTACAGACGGCCACGGGAACGAACACAAAAGTTAGGGTAGGGTTTGCCGATCGTATAGAAGCTAAACTAGGTACGAGCAAGGGGAGTGCCTATTGCCGTGCATCGGTGGTACGTTCGGCGATAATACGCTACGCACACCAGCGTAGGTCTGGATCAGGCCCAAGGACCCTACCATATCTTTTCTGCACCGTCCCCATGGAAAATGGGGATGGTGCGGAAATCAGGATTATACTTAAAAGCTTAACCAAGCCCTTACTGTACAATTAACATATATACCCACCATGCATACCTGACGTATGCATCCTGTCTTATCCTGCCCCTCTGTAGGATCCAAATTCATAATGGAATAGTAAAGAGTATGCATGAGCACTCGCAAAATGTAGTCATTTTCACTCCTTGCGAGTGTAAACTGACAGTTTTGCAGAGGTCTTAATCCGGTCCAGATTCACAAGTAAAATAATGCCAACCACTTTTGGAGCTTTTAAGATGTGTTAGTCAATAATGAAAACATCTGTGCTTCAGCAAGGAGACCTGAACATGATGCACTGTTAAGGGACCCTGAAGATGATGCACTGTTACAGGACCCTGAAGGCTGATTTTGGGAAACACTGCTATATATGATCACATTATTTATACTCAGAACTTTCTGTGGCATTAAATAAGGCTATATGTAACATCATGGGCTATTGGAGGAGTACCATCTTTCTGTTATTGTTTCACATAAATGTTACTTCAATTACTGTGCAAGTGCTGAGTGCTAAAAAAAAGTCCAGAGAGAACAACACTCCAAGTAGCAAGACAGTAGCTGCTCAGGGTGCTATCCATGGTAGGTAGATGAAACAGGTATTGTAGAATGGATGCACACCAGAGACTTTTTGTATCAATGAAGTAGTTCCTTTTAATAAACGGTATTACATCACATTAATCTTAAGTACAGAGCCTTGTTGTCCAACGTTTCAATCTCCAAGGAGGAGATTTTCAACAGGGCACAGGTAACAGAGAAGGTAAAGATAGACATATCCCATTTGAGACTTGTCTGACTATTGACTATGAGACATTCATGCAAGTCAGTGTCATTGCATTAGGGACAGTTGCTATACATCTTTTATCATTACCCAGACTATGTAAAGTATACTCAGTAAATTAAGGAGATAATACGCTATACATGCCACAGATGAGCACCTTGGCATATCTGCTATGATGTGTGAGTTAACGAAGTTCTAATATTTATCCAATTTAATATCTTATTACTTGATTTAATCTGTTTAGTATAATTAAACCCTAACCTCAGTATATAACGAAATGATGTGTTAATTAACTTTTAAATTATATGTAAAACAATTACTTTGTACAACATATACTCTAGATGAAGAAATCACCAGTGATTAGTATAGTACATAACTATTTTGTGGTATTAAATATAGGACACAGTACATTGTACATATTTAACAATAAATACCTATCATTTTGACCAGAAGAGAGCAGTCATTAATGTAAGGTATGAGAGGTATAGTGCTGGGAGCCCACATTTGCTCTGTACAATTTTTGAAGATGGATTTTCTTGAAGTAGCTGTCAAGAGCTAAACAAGAAATAATCACTGAAAAGAACTGATTAACACATTTGTCTGTTTTCTTAATTAACTCCAGCTAAGCAGTCATAATAAAGTATAAATCTGCAGCAATGTTACCTCCAATCCCAGACATCATTGCCAACTGTTAAACAAAATCGGACTAGTAAATAATTCACATTTCTGACAATTAGACATCAAGACACTTTAAAAGTGAAAAATATTTAAAGCATTATCTAAAAAGGATGGCGGGATAAAGCTTTTGTGGCATTTTCCCAAAAATCTGTAATAGCTTATTCAGGAGGCTTAACCTCCAAAGCCAGTCTAGCTAACTACAGCCTTAAGGTTTAATCCAGGCATACCCCATCTGGAGAATGTCCTACATAATTCCACTGATTCCCGCTCCGAGACACAACCACCATGTTTTTTATCGTCCTCATTTGATCTCTTCAGACTTTCTAATGTTAACATAGTCTCTTACAGAGGAGCATTTCCATAGTCAGGCATGGACAGTCTCTAACTGCTATTATTCAACAAATCATAATATGGAAGGAGAACAGTTTACTGGAATAAATAAAAAAATCTATTAGCTTTTTTGTTTTTTTGCCAGCACATATATTGTTGTGGTTATTTAAACAGTCAAATGTAGTATATCCTACTCACTGAGTATTGGGGAATAAACTAAATAAGGATGATAAGCATCTAAATCATTGTCATATGATATCATGATCATTCAGTATAATGTCTATAGCATATAGGCAGTGTTTTTTTTGTAAGAAAAAAAGATCAACTCACGTGCGAACACATGACCAATCACAAGCCGAGCAGCGCCACAAGCTGGGCAGTGCCAACACAACCAGCGTGGACAAAGTACGCATGCATCAGACTCCACACACAAGCAGCCGCATGCACCGTTTTAATGATTTTGCCAACTCAACTTTTAAAACTTTTAAAACATCGAAAATCCGTCCAAAAAAGGTGCCGCAACGCTGTTCCGGTGCATTCTATGACAAAAAAGCACTGCATATAGCCATTATTGCACTATACCACCTTTGTGTGGGTATCTTCTTTCTCCTAGCAATTTCACCTATGCTGCACTGTCCACTTACCAGGTGATTAGCCTGAGCAAATCATTTTAAACTGAATTTCCACCCACATCACATACTTTTTAGTTATAGTGCCTAGCTGCTCTAAGGCCAAACAAAGTATTGTCCAGTACAGATACCAGAGAAGTTATTACATCTAAGTAGAATGAGCAATGGTACAGCAATTGCTCCTTTGAGTGGCTTTGTGGGCTTTGGAGCAGATGAGCAGTGAAGGTCTCAGGGATGGAACTACTATTGGTGCAACAGGTGCAGCGGCACTGGGGGCCCATGCTGATACAAAGGCCCACAGCCGTCATCACCGCACCACTGAAGCTCCCCACCAGGTTACCTGGGATATCATCAAAGTATATTTTTTGTACCTGGGCCCATAACTCGCTAGTTCCACTTATGGAAGGTCTCATGAAGTGATAACTTTCACCTGGGCTCCTGCCCTAGATAGTTACTCAGCCACCTCTTAACTGAGCAGAAGGTTTTGAAGGAGCAAATTGATAAGAGCTGGCAAAGTGTGTACCCAGCATTGCATTAGTTGTGCAGTCTACTTTCTAGGAGCTGTTTTACAATGGAAAACGTTTAAAATAAGCAGAGAGTAGGAAAAAATAACTATTGTAAATTGTCTGACCATTTTTAGATCAGGCTGTGACCAAGCATAAGTGAGTCAAGCGTGCAGTAAACAACTAGCTGGCTAGTTCCCCAGTGGCTACAGCTGCCCTACACAATGCTATGACTAATAACTAAGCTGCCATACAGCATTTCCGTGAGATAAACTGTTAATAAAATGTAATGCAGAAGTTATTTCTCCAGAAGGATTGTGATTCTCAGAAGACATTACATACTACACTAGAACACATCTCACCAGGCCACCTTCTAGTTGTGCATCCCAAGGGTGTCCCATACAGATTTACTTTTTTAACACATTTTATGAGATTTTTTTGATCCCTCTCCTTTCCCATAAAGAACATTAAATGTTAATGGCCTAGAAAAGCCACTTAATATTCCTAAAAGAAACTATTTCCTGCCATTAAAGGTTTTCATTAATCAGGTCACACTTGACATTGTAAAGAAAATTGATTTTATATTGTTCATAATTTACTGGAGGCCTTGTGTCTGTACAACTAAGAGAACATGTAAGAGTCTATATGATCCTAAGCCAATGCTAGTAAATCATGAATAGTATGCACTATAAGCACTTAGGGAGTTCTTAAATTATCACCTGCTTAACCACTGGTACCAGGGCAGAGAGAGTACAGCTAAGCAATGAGAATTTTTATTCTATAACAAGAGGTTTTTCATTTTCTTGCTAACCTTTATAAAATACACTATAAGAAAAATAACATTTTTGTCTGTGCTCTGTGGTTTTAAATACCATATAATGTTTTTCCTGTCAGTTCTATAGAAATAAGTTTATGATTTTCGTTCTATTTTACTCACTTTCTGCACAGGAGGTACATTTCTCCAGTTTTCAAATATTTGCAATATGTCCCCTTCGAATGTGAGGCTCTATTTCGATAGGGCCATTCGCTCCCAGCCAAAGTCTCCCCCTGCAGCCTAACCCTAAGTCACCCCCCCCCCCCCCCACCCACCCCCCAAAA
>WWET01000595.1:246578-261795 GCA_011038615.1 Limnodynastes dumerilii
ATAATATCACACACACCATGCATGCATAATATCACACACACCATGCATGCATAATATCACACACACCATGCATGCATAATATCACACACACCATGCATGCATAATATCACACACACCATGCATGCATAATATCACACACACCATGCATGCATAATCACACACACACCATGCATGCATAATATCACACACACCATGCATGCATAATATCACACAGTGCATAATATCACTCACACACACACCATGCATGCATAACATCACACACACACACACACCATGAATGTATAATATCACACACACCATGCATGCATAATATCACACAATGCATAATATCACATATACCATGCATGCATAATATCACACACACCATGCATGCATAATATCACACAATGCATAATCACACACACACACACATACTTACTTTTTAGTAGAGCTCTGCAGACGCTGAGGTTGACTAGAAGGAGGAAACGGAGGGAGTGGTGGCGGTGCATAGTGCACAATGATCTCAGCTACTCCCTGATTGGTCAACCTGTCAGGCACTGGGGAAAGCTTTGAAAATCTCTCTGTGGAGCAGCAGGAAATTCATCATCTGATAGTGTCAGCTGCTCTCACAATCTCCTTGCGCTCTGGTCGGTGGCACCACTCGCATCACCCTAGTAACGGCCCTGGGCATACCTGCACTTTTGTGAGCCCAGAATCTTAAAATTCTGTGAGCAGCTGTATTCTTATTCAGAGCCGACTCACAGAAGTGGCGGTATGCCATATCGCCGTATACCGGCCCACTTCGAGAACTGCGGTCAAAGCCCACAGGTTGAGTCAGGTTCCTATAAAAGAAGCATTGTGCCAGATCTTCATTTACTACAAGATTACTGCATCGGAAAGCAGACCTCCAATGCTGTGTTCCATGCAGAAATTGGCACCCGCAAGGGTATATTTCATATATTCCATATTTCATGCGTATGAGATATGCATGGTGGATGGTGTTAGAATGGGTTTAGCCTCTATGTACAATCCTTTATTCCACATGCAAGGTGATGCATGCAGAATAGTTAAGGTTGTACACAAATTTACTACCCATACGTAGGAGAGCAAGGGGTAGTGCCCTGCTCTCCTATGTGCGGTAATGTGAATCAGAAATTCCATATGTTAGCCTCCGTCTAACTGATTCAGGCCCATTACTATTGGCAATATAGCAATATATTATATCCTTACACACATCCACAAAATGTAAAGGCAGAATCCTTACCCATTATACATAGCAATTATATAAATTGGAAATAAATACAAATACCATTTAAACTGAAATTCTGAAAGAACCACTTAAGAACCACCCAGCCTCACCCTCATTTATTCGAACAAATAGCAACATATCTATAAATGTCCAGGAAATATCCACGACCAGGTAAACAATTAGCCACACATGCAGATTTTTTCCTTAAATACTGCATAAGAGGTAACGCTTAAGAATATTTATCAGTTAGCATTGAAACAACAATGTGACATGTTTTACACAATGATAAATACCCCTCCTTGTGTGGTAAATACAGTATTAAGGCAGCTAATTAGAACATACTGATTGATTAAGATGTCAGACCTCCCTGTAATAAGCAGGACATACATCTCCACTGTACATCTCCCATGGGTGCATAATACAGTAACACACTCCACAGCTGTCAACACTGATTAAAATGTGCTATAATGTATAGACTAAAACAAGGCAAGGCAGTGAATGAATTGCTGTCATTTAACCCTGCTCCCAAAAAGTAATAAACAGATCTCTGAAAACACATTTAAATGAGCAATGAATAATCACAAGATACCATAAGAATATAATGAAAGGTTTTCGAATTTGTACAAGTACATTCTGCTAGAGCAGTGTTTCCCAACCCTGGTCCTCAGGGACCAGTAACAGTGCATGATTTCCAGGTCTCCTTGCTGGAGCACAGGTGTGTTCATTACTGACTGACACATTTTCAAAGTTCCATAGGTGGTAGTCATTATAACACTTGTTTTGTGCGGAGGCCTGGAAAACATTGACTGTTAATGGTCCCTGAGGACCAGGATTGGGACATACGTTTTATCTATCCTCGGTGCTATATATGCTTAACCAGTGCTTTTTTTGTAAGAAAAAAGGTGCCGGAACTCACATTAACTCACATGCGACCACACGACCAATCACAAGCTGAGCAGTGCCTTCACGACCAGCGTGGACGAAGTACGCATGCATCGGACTTGGTACACAAGCAGCCCGCAAGCACTGTTTTAATGATTTTGCTGCCAAACTTTTAAAACTTTTTAAAACTTGGAAAATCTGTCAAAAAAGGTGCCGGAACGCCGTTCCGATGCATTCTATGGCAAAAAAAAAAACAGTGTGCTAACATTTAAGGTGGATGACTAGTGGATCCTGACATTTGCATTGGGTAAATGTAGACTGTGGAGCAGATCTAGACTTGCACAAAATAGGCATTTTCACAATTGCATTTTGTGTGCACATGGTAAAGATTTCCATTAAGGATCTGAATTTTCTGGATCCAGACTTCTGTACTGACAGACAGACATGGGAAGGAGTACATGGAGCTCCTGGAAATGAGGAATACTGGAAATGTTTACATTTAATTTATACGGTAATATATGGTAATAGTACAGTAAGGATGTGCTAAGCGCCTTCGGCACTATTCAGTCTTCTCCTACGTCACCATAGCCTCCCCTCACCTACATGGAAGGCTGTAACCAACGGAGCTCCAACCACAGAACCAGCAGAAGGCTGAATCTGCTCCTTTATGGTAAACTGGTAAACACATTTACCGATATAGGCTTTCCATAGATTGAACTATATATCCCAGAAGGCCCAAGAGCACCAAAAGCATTTGAAATAGGGAGGGGATTACTTGTGTATGTGGAAAACATCAATGCACATAGCAGCGACTATGCTCAAAATGAGCCGACTATGGGGTTGCTTTGAACATGTGTGACTCATGCTGGTGCACTGATAGGCAAGCAAGTACACATATAACAGCCACACTGCGCAACTGTGGACCAGGAAATTGTTCTGGCACAATAAAAAGAGACACAGTTTTCTTACTTGTTTCAAATGCCCTATATACATTCATAACCCCTTTATCTTAATACCTAGGCCAAAAGCTCACTGATACCCCTTTCAGATCACCACCCCGGCAATATCCTGGGTTCACAGACCCGGGATATTGCCGGGGCAGCAGAGGATCCCAGGGTCACAGACCCCGTTTCACACTGCAGGACAGACCCGGGAAATTCAGAGACCCGGGTCTGCCCTGTGGTCATCAGACAGAGTAATTTGTTTACCGTTGCTCTGGCAACACTTGTTGCAAGGGCAACAGTAAAAAAAATTGCACCAATCAAGTGCGTTAGGTGCTACACGGGTTGAAAAACCCGGGTAGCACCTTTCACACTGCACCCCTACCCATGTCGGACCCGGGAATAACCCTTCTTTTCACCCGTTTTGAATTCCCGGGTCTTCTGACACGGGTCCACCGGAAGTACCCCTTTCACATCTCCACGAAATACCCGGGATCTTGCCTAGACCGGGGTTTTTGGTGAAAATCCCGGGTATTTCGTGGTGATGTGAAAGGGGTATGAGACAGAAGGGACAATGGACCCCCTTTGCCAAAGTTACTCTACCACTCAAATCTCAGGAAATCAGAGCCCGAATTGGCCTCCAAAACCTATTCCTCCAAAGAAAAAGAGACACAGAAGTTAAAGTGACAGAAAAAGGAGGTGCGTGAATGAATGAATGAATGAATGAATGAATGAATGAATTAATTAATTAATGACAAGTGGTTATAGCACTAAAGTTCAGTTAAAGGAAAGAAAAATGAGTAAGACATAGGTGGGAGTGAAGTTAAATGGCAGACTGGGGTTCGCTGGTTACCAGGCAGGCAAGAAATACATTTTCTAGTCAATCAGAGTTGATAAAATTGAGGAAGGGAAGGGTTGATATGAAAGGCTATTTAAGCAACTGCTTCTGGAAGTTCTCTTCTTTTCTGGCATTAACTCGTTCACTCCCTTTAGCATTGTGATGATTAATATGTAATATTTCTACCAGATGTAGCACACTGGGCAGTAGCAGTGGGGGCCAGTGGTAGTTGTGTGGCACAAGTTGTTAATGACCGATATGGTTCCCAAGGAACAAGGATGTTTGTTCTCTTGGAATATCTCTGACCCCTCCTGCAATTGGTGCCACTTAGTAAAAGCAATTCCAATCAGCTTTTTAATTAATAAACTATGACACCTTTTAATGCACAATAAAAGGATATGAGTCTTTGGGGCTGACTCAGAGTTTGGGAGTAAGGGTAAAAAAAGCTGCAAGTGTACAGCTCAGCTAAACCATTTTTCAAAGTCAGGGGTGTTAAATAAATTTAAATCTTTTACATGAAAGGAAAATGCTTTCTTTTTACACATAGAACTCAAATACTGCATAGCTTTATGTTTATTCTACAAGATAGAGTTGTGCTAAGAAACTTCACCTCTTAATTCAAATTCTGGTTTCACAGTATAAACCTGCCTCCCCTAGCAATTCAACATGGTATTGCTCAGGTCTACCCTAAAATAAGGTGTAAAGCTGGCCATACACTAGGCGATTATCGGCCTGATCTTCCAATTATCGGGTGATCGGGCAAATAATCGCTCTAGTGTATGGTACAGATCAATTTTTGAAACGTCAAATAAACGCACCAGAAGATTGTGAGATTATTTGAACTTTCAGCTAGCGCCCGATATTTTAAGGGAGCCAATCAGCAAACTGAATGGCTCCCTATCCTTGTAATAGACACTGCTGCTGATCTATGTATAAAGCTGCTCTGATAGCTAGAAGTATACCTTCAAAGCTGTCAGAGCAGCATAGTGCATAGATCTGCAGCAGGGTCTATTGCAGGGAATAGTACAGAGGGGGCCCTGCCGAACCCGCGCTGTGTGAAGCGCGGATTCGGCAGATCCCTATCTGTACTACTCCCTGCAATAGACGCTGCTGCAGATCTATGCACTATGCTGCTCTGACAGCTTTGAAGATATACTTTTAAGCATGTCAGAGCAGCTTTGCACATGGCTCTGCAGCAGAGCCGTAGAAACCGCTGCCTCCCCCCTCCCCTCTTCTGCTAGGATTATCGGTCCCAGCAGAGGAGGTGTATGGTGCCGATAACAGGACATTTCCCTAGCTGGAAATTGTCCCGTTTATCGGCCCGCCCCCTGCTGGGACCGATAATCGTCCTAGTGTATGGCCAGCTTTAGTGCAACTCTGAATCAGCCCCTTTATTTCATTAAGGTGTGACTGTCACAATGGTGCCTAAGAAAGACCTTAGCTGCAGTAGGAGATGTAAATAAATGTGAAATATAAAGTTCCAAGATAGTGCTTTAATCTGTGATTGAGTGAATTTTATGTACCCTCCAAGGTGGCCACTCCAGAGGCACATTTATCCTGAACTTTACCTTTTCACTGTCTATCAGAGGAGCTGCCAACACTCCTGTTAAAAACAGATATTTTACATATAATCTTAGCCAAACGGCAGAGAAGCGTTTTTAGTTGTGCTGAATGCAAATGAACTGTATGTTTACAGTGAACTATATATGCTGCAATAAACATTCTATAATATACATTTTAATATACATTGTCAAGTCTGCTCATTGAATAACATTGTTAACACTGTTTTTTGCACCTTCCAAATTACTTTTCCTGATTAATTACAGTATACAAACACTGTACAGAATGACCCAGGTAATTGTATTACTTTAAAGAAAGTGTAAAACAGCTTCTGGTACCTCTGGGGTTAATAGTCTCTTATTTACATTTTAAAACCATGATACAATTAAAGTGGATTCGTTATTTTAACCTGTTGTCATTCACAGAGGGGTTTCAGACCTTTCAATAAAGATGCGCCTTCCTCATTACCTTATCAAAAAAAACATTCTTGGTGATACTTTTCAACTTGGCTCTCTATTATGTGAGTGGAGACACTCAGTCTCAGACTGGGAGTCAATAGTAGTACAGGGGACACCAGACATTATTTCAGAAGCATGAGCTCCACAGCTATGCTTTATGTAAAGGTATGGTTTTGGATCACTTTTTTTTGGTGAGTGCCACTTACTTGCTAAGGAATCAGGTTTAGTACCACTGTGCAAAATAAGATCTATTTATTGAATTCCAAATTAACTTTAACAAAATATAATACTTAACAAAATGAATCAAATGCATGGTTGCAGTATAACATTTTTTTATCTCATTCTCAGTTGAGGATAATTTAGACAAAGATCAGGCTCAAGATTTTGTTATATGCCTCATGCCACATTACATTTTATACCTTCACTGCCTTCAATTACATCCCTCTAGATGCATTACATATTATAGCCCCACCCCCTTTAGTTATAAATCTCATCCCAGATGAAGTTGCAAGCAAGAAAAGGCACTTTTAGAAATATAGGCAACCGAAAGCTTATTTTTCACTGTCTCTATTTCGAAAAGGCAGCCATTAGCATTTGCATACTTACCCATTCATTTTTCAGAAGTCACACGACAGACCCGTCATACCCGCTGCAGACCTCACTGGAGAGTTGAGTCTCCGGGGAGTTTTAGGGTTAGGGTTAGGATAAGCCTGCGGGTAGCAGAGTCTTAGGGAAAGGCTGCAGGAATAGGAGTCTTATGGTTAGGCTGCGGAAAGGGAAGTCTTAGGGTAAGGCTGTGGGGAAGGAAGGGTTAGGGTCTGGCTGTCGGGGAAGGGAGAGTTAGGGCTAGGGTAATGGAAGGAAAGGGTTAGGGTAAGGATTAGGGCAGGGGTGGCCAAGCTCAGTCCTCGTGAGCTACCAACGGTTCATGTTTTCCAGGTCTCCTCAGATAGTCAGAGGTGAGATAATCACTACCAACTGTAGATTTTTTTGAATGTATCAGTCAGTAACAAGGAGACCTGGAAGACATGGATCGTTGGTAGCTCACGAGGCCCGAGCTTGGCCACCCATGGATTAGGGTAAGGGATGGGAATAGATTTATACTCACCTTTTGGCACAGTGTCTTCGATCTGCTTGGGATTGATTGCTTTGCCTCTGCGAGGCAAAAGCAATCGATTTCCCAGTCAGTTCGTAATGGCAACCCATACCCATCTCATCCTAAATTACATATTATACATCTACCTCCTATAGTGATATGCCTCATCCCACATTACATATTGTAACTCTACTTCCCTTCCGTTACAACCCTATCCCCACATTACATACAGTATTTTTCATCTGCCTCCTTCATTACATGTTTCATTCCACATTACAGATTATATTCCCCTTCAGTTACATGTCTCATTCCACATTACAGATTATATTCCCCTTCAATTACATGTCTCATTCCACATTACAGATTATATATCCCTTCAATTACATGTCTCATTCCACACTACAGATTATATCTCCCTTCAGTTACATGTCTCATTCCACACTACAGATTATATCTCTCTTCAGTTACATGTCTCAATCCACATTACAGATTATATTCCCCTTCAATTATATGTCTCTTTTCACATTACAGATTATATCCCCCTTCAGTTACATGTCTCATTCCACACTACAGATTATATCTCCCTTCAATTACATGTCTCATTCCACACTACAGATTATATCTCTCTTCAGTTACATGTCTCATTCCACACTACAGATTATATATCTCTTCAGTTACATGTCTCATTCCAAATTACAGATTATATCTCCCTTCAGTTACATGTCTCATTCCACATTACATATTATATCTCCCTTCAGTTACATGTCTCATTCCACATTACAGTTTATATCTCCCTTCGGTTATATGTCTCATTCCACATTACAGATTATATCCCCCGTCAGTTACATGTCTCATTCCACATTACACAATATGCCTTTACCCCCTTCAGTTACATGCCTCATCTCACATTCCATACTATATTCTCCTTTCAGTTACATAAAACAACAAGTACCTATGGCACTCAAAAGAGGGAGAAGCTGCTGCAAGAGAGACTTTGCTACAGCTCTCAATAAACAGGATAAAGCAAACAAAAATAACTGAAAGGAAACAAAAATAGTGCAGCGCTAACTTAATAAAAAGCAATCTCTATTTAATGTGGCTGGTGTTAATGAATCATATATTGGTGATAATCATATATGGGTGATATTGATATTGATAGTTTATATTGTTTTTAATTACCTTTTATGAATAAATATTGTGAATCCAGGTTCTTGCAGTTTGTTGTACGATTCATCAACACCAACCACATTAATTATTGATTGCTTTTTATTAATTTATCGCTGCACTATTTTTGTTTCCTTTCAGTTACATGCCTCATCCCAGATTCAATATTATATTCTCCCTTCAGTTACATGTCTCATTCCACATTACATATTATACCCCTCTTCAATTGCATGCCTCATCCTACAATAGATAATTAATTCCCTTATTTTAGGCTGTCAAACCAGCTGACGTCACCATTTTAGGGTGTCAAAATTAGCACTTAAAAATCACAATGTATGGCTAAAAAAAATTGGTTTAACAGGTTTAGATTGAATAACTACCTTTTCAGAAAATTAGCTTATTTTTTTTATAAATAAAAATGTTATTTTTGGAGATGCAATCTCCATAAAGAAAATGGTATTTCTGAAATATAGATAGCCAAAAGCTCATTTTCGGGTGCCTGTATTTCGAAAATAGCATTAATTAGAAGATTTTATTAATGATTAGGTAAGTATGCTGAATTTATTTTTCGGAAACTTACCCATTCATTGTTTTCGAAATCCAGAGCCCGCTGCAAACCCGCCCCTAGCTACAGACCGTCACTGCACCGAACAAGAGGTTAATGTATAAGAGGACTCTTAGAGTTAGGCTGCAGGGAAGGGAGTCTTAGGGTCAGGCTGCGGGGAGTCTTAGGGTCAGGATGTGCGTAGAGGAGTCTTGGGGTCAGACTGCCAGAAAGGGAGTCTTAGGATCAGGCTGCAGGAAGGTGAGTATTAGGGTCAGGATGCAGGGAGGGGAGTCTCAGGGTCAGACTGCGGGGAAGGGAGTCTTAGGGTCAGGCTGCAGGGAGGGGAGTCTCAGGGTCAGACTGCGGGGAAGGGAGTCTTAGGGTCAGGCTGTGGAGAAGGGAGTTTTAGGGTCAGGCTGCAGGGAGCAGAGGGTTAGGGTCAGGCTTCCGAGAGGAGAGGTTTAGGGTTAGGGTTAGGGTAATGGAAGGGTAGGGTTATGATAAGGATTAGAATAAGGGTTAGGGATAGATAAATACTTACCATTCCCCACTGACATTTTGTTCTGGGGATGAGGTGAGGCAAAAGCAATCGATTTTAGAGCCAGTTCAAAACTGGCTGCTAGAAAACTGCCTTTTCGGGAAAAAGGCCATTCTGACCACCGACCCACACCATTATTTTTATAACTACATAGTATTTAGTCATTTTACTAAAGTCACAAGCTGTAAATTTCCTCATTTAGCAAAACAGGTGTTTGGGTATTTCCTGACTCAATTATTACCTGTTGTGAAACAAGAGTCGATGGTCCTTAGATCAGTCAGAACTTGTTTTAAGTCACACAGAATGAACCTAAGAATATGTGAATGAACCCAGGTTAGAAATAACTCAGCTCTTAGCTCTTAGAATTGTTATTTCTTATTTTACCTTATAGTGGGGGAAAAAAATACACCAGAAAATTAACCAAATATCACAGAGCACATTTGCTATGAAATACTTTAAATATATGTTAACTGTTTTATGGCTCAAGAGACACTTGTTATTACATTGTTATAAAACAGATAAATCCTCAGTGCAAGCACAGAGGATAGTGCAAATCATTTTTCACACTGAGGACCTGATCCAGAACTGCGCTTCACACCTTTATTTTTAGTTGGAAGCACATCAAATCTTAGCATTGTGCATAAAATAATTGAGCACAATAAAGTGGACGCAAAAGGGGCTGATTCACCCGTGTTTGCTTCTGTGTGTTCCCTTTTAGTGAAATGGGGGTGTTCCACTATCTTTCACTTTTAATATCCATCAAATTTGACCGCGTCCAGAGGGAGGAAGTTTTAGACGGTATCAGCAGCTTTTGCTTTTCCCAGGATTGGGTAACAGGTACGGTTTTAACCCATAACCTACTTGCCTATTACTATCTGCATGCGGGACTTTTAGGAATTCCAGAAGGCTTACGCTGGCCAGCACGTTCTTTACTGTAACATTGAAAAATATTAATTCATTTAATTATGATTGAAAACTTTATTATAATTAACACAACATAATATAAACAACACACACATGGAATCAATGTAAACTGATTATAAAAAAATTATGCTTTTGAAACTTACAAACTTATACAGGTTGCTGCATTACACCATTCAGCTTATTTGCCTATAAATAAAGCTGGCCACACACTAGAGCGATTATCGCTCCCAGCGCGTAGCTTCCGATAAACGGGACGATTTTCCCCTGGGGAAAGGTCCCGATATCGGCACTATACACAGCAGAGGCTGGGGGCGATAATCTCTGCTGGAGAGACTGCAGCCAGCCTATGGGCTGGCTACAGTCTCTCTCTGATTGGCTGGGTCTCCTGTCAATCTTGATAGGAGACCCATGCAGCCAACTTATTGGTTGGCTGTAAAAAAAAAATTCTCAATGGAAAAAAAAATCACAGGCTGCTGCACGGTGCCCTCTCTCCCTCTGTCTGGGCATTCAGCACTGGATACCCAGACAGAGGGAGACAGGACACAGCGTCTATCCAGCAGTCATTTTACACAGAGGGAGGGAGGGCAGAGCACTAGGTACCTCCAAAAATCGCAGCTAGGGTCCGATTATCATTCAGGAATTCCAAAAGATGCGATAATCGGGCCCTAGCGTTTTTGGACTCTGTCTGGCTATACAGCACTGTGTGCCCAGACAGAGGGAGAGAGGACACAGCGCTGCAGCCTATTAGTGTGTGAGGTTCTGAAGCGCTCTGCCCTCTCTCTATGGAAATGATTATCGAAAATGCCCACACACTGCACGATTTTTCTAACAAAAAACGATAATCATTCAAGATTCCCATGAGATGAGATAATCGGGGCCGAGCGTTTTTGTAACGTTTAATCGCTAGTTAGGAAAAAAATCTTTACCACACACTAGAGCGATATTTGGCCCAATCCACAATAATAGTGCGTTTGGGCCGATAATCGCTCTAGTGTGTGGCCAGCTTAACTGTTTGCATGTTTCAAACGCATGTCTATTTGCAGCAGTACCAATCCTACTGACAGAAATGTGAATAGGGCTTACACATTTTCATTAGTTTGTTTGCACTTCCGCTCCGCAAAACCTCTAGATCAATTCTTAAACTTGGATCATGTCCCATGACTTTAAGCTCATTTCATTGTGTATGCTTGTCTCTTCTCAGGTAGAAATCTATAATAGGTGTGAGTGTAATTAGAGAACACATGTAGCAGACTAGTTACACTTCATGCTGAAAGATCTGCTTTAGTACAGTGGCAATGTTTGGATTTTAAGTTTACACCACAGACAAGCTAAATCCATCAAATCAAAGCAAACAAAATAGAAAGGTTAATCATTTACTGATATACACAACAGTTTTATCAGAAAGCTAGAAGGTAGGTGGACGAGTTTTGTGTCATTTCCATACATTGATTATGTAACAATGTAACACATAAATTACATTTTCTTTTGCTTAACTTAATAGATTTGCATAATTTTTGCTTCTGTCAGACTATAAGTTTGTGTTCAATTCAATGTTTTTTAAGCATTAATTATTTTATGTGATCTTTCATGAGAGCAATATCATTGTAACATATAATGAATACAGACCCTCCAACATGACCCATTCCACTAGGTACAAAAGACCCTGTTCCTGAGCTTCCAACAACAAGTTACTATAGTAACCACCTGTGTGGTTTTTTTTTAACATCAGTTAATTTGTTAAAACCAGTAGAGTGACAGGTGGAAGCTCAGGAGCAAAGTATTGCAAAGCTGGTGGAATGGGTCATGTTGGAGAGTCTGTGAACAGTTAGAAAAGGATTATGATACAATTGTGGGATATTATTTTACCTGGGCTGATGTACCATTCAGTCATTTTATAACAGTATAAAGTCAATATTCCAAAAAGTTATCCCTGCCTAGGGCCAGATTTACTAAGATGCAGGAAAGGAAACATGGACATATTGCCCATAGAAACCAATCAGATTTTAGCTCTAACTTTCATTATATACTAGAAAATGTCAGCTAGAATCTGATTGGTTTCTATAGACAACATCTCCACTTTACCTTTCCCGCAGCTTAGTAAATCTGGCCCCAAATCTCTAATAAAGACCACTAACTTATTGACCACCATTTTGTCCCAGTTTTATTGCAATACAACTTACAACCAAAATGTATACTTCTAAAATTAGTTTTTGGAATAACTGGCAATTGCATGATTTAATTTTTTTTTTAGATTCTTTAGATGATTTTCATATAAATAAAAAAAAAGTATATATTTATTTGTGTTGATGGTGGGCAAAGAGTGCCCTTTCTGTACTGAAAAATAGCACATACAATAGCAAAAATTATTTATGGAGAGTTTTTGAGAGCAACAGTCAACAATCAGAACTCATAAACCCAAAAGCTCAATATAGCATTACCAGAACTATATTAGTAACTACTGAGGAGGAATATAATCTAGAGTCATTATTTCATGTTACCTAAAGGGAGGCAAGCAATGTAACAAAGTAAGGAGAAAGGCGAGTCAGATGCTTGGTTGCATAGGGGTAGGAATTAGTGGCACTGAGATGTAGTAATGCCAAGTCATTGGTGTAACCTTTTAAAGATACAAAAAAATAAATCCATACAAGAACACTCTGTGTGGCTTACCTTGTGCTCGCTCCGCAATATGTCCATTGTGAATGGGCAACGTCCACTTCCCCCTAGGAGGGTAACGGACAATCTGGAAGTCTAGAAGAGAAGCTGGTTAGTGCATGGAACATTGCCCTACTTACAGGAAGGGGATGGCCAAACCCCTTCCAGGAGGAGAAGCAGCTCACTCGCCAGTGGAAGAGGGCTCACGTTTGCTCTTTCCTACAAAACGGGGCTGAGCATGCACCCGAAAGACCTTACTGGGTATGCCGGCACACTTTACCCACCACCGGTGGGGACCCAAAGAAGTCTGACATGCGCAACCTACACTCACCAAGTATGTCACATGTCTCCTTCTGAGGTCCAACTGGATATCTTCAACTGCAAGAAAGCTCAAAAAAACTTCCCCTCCATATCGTAATCACCCACGTATGATTTACCATTGAATCCATAGAAAGTGACAGCAGATAAGAGCCACATGGCCCATCCAGTCTGCCCAGTTGTTAATCTAAAACTATATTGACCCTAGATCCTATTTTACCCTGAATTTAGCTTTAGATTTAGGATATCCTTATATTTATCCAAGCCCTAATCCAGCACAATCACACTCCACTGCTCTCACCGTGCGCAACAGGGACGGAATATGTCCCAAAAAGCAGCAACCTTTTTACTTTTAATTATTTAAAATATGACCCATCAGCATGACCTATGCAAAGAAGAGTAAATAAAATGGTACATGGCATGTGTCACAAACATAAAGAAAGTCTAGATATACCGAACATTTATAACTTGGTGCAAAGTGAGGAGTATGATAGCAGCTTATGTCAAATATGTCAAGGGGATTAACCAAGTAGAGAAGGGTGCCATTTTTCAAAGGAAGAGATGTATTAGAACATGTGGCTATGGGGGAAATGTGCAGGGATATTACTTCATTGAAAGGGTAGTTGATAAGTGGAAAAATCCCCTACCTGATGTAGTAGTGGTTAATACAGTAAAATCCTTTAAATACACATGGGATAAAGATAAAGCCTAAATTTTAAACTAAATAAAGGCTTAAATAGGGTCTATGGTGTGGTTTTTAAATACATCAATTAGACAAACATGATGGGCCAAGTGACTCTTATCTGCCTTTACTTTCTATGTTACACACATTAAAAACATGGGATTAGATCCTGACCACGTGTGTAGGGGGGTCAGTAAGTACGGGCGTGTAGCGGGGAGTACACGCCCCCTGCACTCAACGCTGTCGCTAGGAAATCTGGACAGGTTCCTACCTTAACTGCGTTAGGCCACAGACCTAATTGTGACGGGGCTTCCCCACCCAACCCTTAATTTAATTGTCTATCTCCGCCTCTATGGCGGAGATACGATATGAGTAAATTAGGGGTCAGCCCCTTTTGCGTGCTGGCAATCGTACGTATGCCTGCCGGTACGCAAGTGTAACATGTGTGTGCGCATGCGCACCTGTTACCTGACAGGGGACTTACGCACGCTAAGTCACCTGTCGTTACTAATTCATGATCTGGGCCATGCTGTGTAAAATCTGTACATGTATGTATTGAAAGTGATAAGAAATAATATATCCTCCACTGTAAATTGTTGCTTATCTTAGACATCATTCTATAGTTTAATAGCCTATAAAAAAAATAACTAAAAAAGCACACCTGCTAATGGAGAATTAGAATGTTAGTATCTTTATCATTTACAGCAAACGGTACATTTTCATTTTGGTTTTAAGACAAAACATAAAGAACAATGCATCCCCATCACATCAAGCAATGTGGTTTTGTTAGACAAAATCAAAGTGTTGGTTTGGTTTTGACAAATTTCTGAAAAAGTTGAGTTCCTTTCTTCTGCTCCTTAGTTGTGGTTCACAACATACCTTAGTGCCTTTATGTTCCAGATAAGCTGGCAGATTAGAACACAGAGCATATAGAAAGTATGAGTTCAAGTCGATGATCTTCATGTAGACAGAAGATTAATTTCAATCCTCTCTCTCACCAGCTGTATGATTTAGACTATGGGTAATGTAAGTGGATCAGAGAAGTAATGAAAAGACAGCGTAGTTTTTTTCTTTCCATTTTTACCTATATAAACTCTGATACATACAGAAAAAATATTATAAAAATAAATTTTTTTTCAATATAGATTGTTAAATAAAGAAATATAACAATGGGCTGGATCCAGACCTTGTTAAGTGCATTAACTTAGTTACACCTGGGCTAAACCATGTTGAATTCAGGGGGAGTCAAGTTAATTGTATACTTTGCATGCAGGGATATATCTTTAAATTGCTTACTGCACACAGATACTGACCAGCTTTACTATCACACTGTTATTTAGACGTGGGAAACATCACCTCTCAACTCTAATACTGTTTGCAACAGATGAA
>WWET01000595.1:261829-278568 GCA_011038615.1 Limnodynastes dumerilii
GCTTATCATCGCAGCGAGCCTGGACACTTCACTCCCCAGATTTATAAACACTCGCCTTCATTGTGAAGACTCACGATGTCCGGTGAGTGTTTCCCCTGTATCACCGGCGCTTCACTCGTATGTGAATCGCAGACGATGCAGTAAAATAGTCGCGCATGCGCCGTACACGCACGGCGCATGCGCACTGTTTACCTGCCTCACGGAGCGGTGGCATAAGGAATCAAGCTGATTCCTTAATGCCTTTTTTTTTTTCTTAGCGATCCCCCTGAACCACCAATGTTTCCCCCCTTTTTATCCACTGAAGCACCAATGACAAGAGGAGATTCAGACCTATATAAAATGATTATATATACGGTATATATATATAATCATTTTATATATATTTTATATAGGTCTGAATCTCCTTTTGTCATTGGTGCTTCAGTGGATAAAAAGGGGGGAAACATTGGTGGTTCAGGGGGATCGCTAAGAAAAAAAAAAAGGCATTAAGGAATCAGCTTGATTCCTTATGCCACCGCTCCGTACGGCAGCTAACCATTGCGCATGCGCCGTGCGTGTACGGCGCATGCGCGACTATTTTACTGCATCGTCTGCGCTTCACATACGAGTGAAGCGCCGGTGATACAGGGGAAACACTCACCGGACATCGTGAGTCTTCACGATGAAGGTGAGTGTTTATAAATCTGGGGAGTGAAGTGTCCAGGCTCGCTGCGATGATAAGCGAGCCTGGATCACTATCACTCCCAAGATTTATGCGGTATACGTAAATAGAGCCCACTGTTTGCAGCAGATGAAATATGACTCCCCTGAAATCAACATGGTTTAGCCCAGGTGTAACTAAGTTCATGCACTTAACAAGGTCTGGATCCAGCCCAATATCTATAAAAAACTGTTTAGATTACAAAACAAATATACTGTAATAGCCAGGTTATTGTAATAATCTATATGTATTGGGAAGCTAACTGAAGAGGTACAGAATCTCAGAGTGTAACATTAATTAAAGTTTTGAAGATATTTCTGGTGTATCAACTCCTGAACAATAGTCATCCTAGTAACCAATGGAAGCAGAGAACAACCAACCAGTCAGGAGTATGAAGTGTGAAAGTGTGCAGCAAAGCAGCAAAATCAAAATGAGTCATCAGCTAAGCAGGGATCACTTTCAGGACTCAAATCTAAACATAAACAGGACACAAGCACAACAAAGGAAATCAAGACTGAGGAAGGAATAACACAAGGATTGGAATTGGGGAAAGGATCTGTCATCAACCACTATTGGAGGACTGAGGTCCTAGTCCCAACATGCTCTTGAACATATAGCATCCTTTCTTAAATACACAGATATACAATAAATGGAGTGGTTATTAGTTAGTCAGTCTGATTATTATGTAGAGTAAGGCAAGTGTTAATGATGACAAAACAGTTCATGGAACATTGATCCATTAATTAGATAAATCAGTATTCCACAATGATCTGACTTTCACTGGGCCAACTTAATGAGCACAGACAAGTGAAGATATAGCCCTAATTGTGTTTGTATACTATCCATTGTCCCTGGCTATCATAGCTTTAGAGTAAGACGTGACGATTTTCGAGACATCATATTCTGGCATTACAGCTGCAACATTAGTCATTTTTTAACAGCTGCAAGTGAAAGCGGCATGGACACAGCGAGTAAGCAGGATCTGACGGTGAGTATTTTCCCCTAATCCTAACCCTCACCCTAGCCTTTCTCTTCTGCCTAATCTTAACTCTACATGTTCTACATCCTAACCCTAACTTTGCCCTTTTACCAACCTAACCTTAACCCTCCATGTTCTGCTGCCTAACCTTAATCTTGCCCATCTATCGGCTAAACCTTAACCGTCTGTGTCCTGCAGCCTAACCCTAACTTCCCTTTCTATGAGCCTAACACTAACCTTATCCAGGCCGCTGCAGCCCATCCCTCTAACCCACTGTAGCCCGCCACAGCCTGCTGCAGCACATTTCTCTATAGGGAATGGGTTCTTTGTCGAAATAGGGCATCTTCCATTAGGAATATTCTTAATGCACTCATTATGCGTATTTAGGAGCTGTGATTAAGCTGTTATGCTTTAGACCAGGGGGCAGGGGAAAGATAAGGGGGCACATGGTGCAAGTACCTGGTGTAAGGACTAAGGATGACATTACACAAACTGCAGGGCAGTAGTATTTTAGCGTGACATTTAAAGCAATGACAGTTAACCTGCTGGAACTTAAATGTTAACTGATCAGCAATTTTCCAAATAAGACAGAGGGGATAGAGCTGGCGGAAGCAGGAGCAGGGACAAGGGGCCGTATTCAGAGATCCGTTTTTTATGTACGCAATTATATACACGGCCAGAGCAAGGAAACACCCAGCAACAACCCTGACAACTCCCCTCTCCCGGACGTGCGGCCGGTGACTTATGAGTCCCTAGACCACTCTGATGTTTCCGTGTGTACACATATACGCTCCGCCCGTCTGATTCTTTATAACCGCGCCTCCATGCGTTCATTTAAATGCCTCTCCCCACCCACTTTTATGTAAATTTTCAAGTACAGTTTTCTACGCCACCCATATGCACGTATGTACCCAAGGTTCATATACCCGTGCCTGAAGCAATTACGAGCGTATATTCAACGTAACTTACATGAATAAAGTTACTACGCATGCGCAGTTCATGCGATCCTAAAAATACGCACACAACTCCCCGCGAAAACGGTTCTCTGAATACAGCCAAAGGTAAGGAAATATTTTTTTACTATACTTGGTTTAAATAATTCCCCAACAATAAAACCAACATTGTGGTGTAGGCTGTATCATTGCAAAATGAGTTATTGTCGCCTTAGTGACCGGAACCGAACTATAGAAGCTGGAAGCCTTTCCACAAAGAAGCATATGATCATGATTCGCCAGCTTTTAAATGCAAATCATAAACCACTTGACTTCTTCTTGAATTATTTGTGCTGCTACATGTTGCTTCTTTTTTTTTATCACACTTTTATTTTTATTACAGAATTTTATTAATGCTAAAATGACTTTTATTGTTACTTATGAATGTGTCAGTTCGTCACAAATCAACCTTGCTTTGTTTTCATCTCATGTAACTCATTCCTGTGTGCAGGCAGCTGTCCCGGGACTGGCATCCTACCTCACACTTGCCTTTCTGAGAGCTTTGAAAGCTAGACAAACATTTGCTGTGGCAATTATTCAGGGCTGCTTATTGAGTGCATACAGTGTACCCTGTGCTTGACACACGCATGGATACTAGCCTGGAATAACATATCCATGACAAGGGTTTCTAGAGAGGTTAGTTGTTACTAGTTTATATTTAGGTAAGATGTCATGTAATACATGTCTTTGTAGACTTATAGAATACAGAATTAACAAAAGCCTTCCATTGTGCATATTGTATATATTGTGCATATAAGAAAGAATTATGTAACACATAAACTGTATTTAGGAGGCTGAAAGATTAGCACTGATAAGTTATTAGGAGAGAGAAGAGAAGGAAAATAGATTTACATATTCTCTAGTAAGTGATCATGATTATACTTGGCATAACATTGGTCAGATTTGTTCCCATTTTTATAAATAACAAGTTATCCGGCCAAAATATCTGTGCTTTGCAATATAGCACCAACCATTTAATGTTTTAGAGTTATTGGCCGTATTCAGACTTAAGAGTGCTAAACACAAAGGGCCTGATTCAGACTTAAGAAGGAACTTGAACTTAAGAGAGGAAAGTTACTCCTGGGCTAAACCATGTTGATTTCAGGGGGAATCATATTTCATCTGTTGCAATTAGCATTAGAGTTGAGAGGTGACATTTCCTAGCCAAAGTCTAAATAACAGTGTAATAGTAAAGCTGGTCAGTATCTGTGTGCAGTAAGCAATTCAAAGATATATCCCTGCATGCAAAGAATACAATAAACTTGACTCCCCCTGAAATCAACATGGTTTAGCCCAGGAGTAACTTTCCTCTCTTAAGTTCAAGTTCCTTCTTAAGTCTGAATCAGGCCCTTTGTGTTTAGCACTCTTAAGTCTGAATACGGCCAATAACTCTAAAACATTAAATGGTTGGTGCTATATTGCAAAGCACAGATATTTTGGCCGGATAACTTGTTATTTATAAAAATGGGAACAAATCTGACCAATGTTATGCCAAGTATAATCATGATCACTTACTAGAGAATATGTAAATCTATTTTCCTTCTCTTCTCTCTCCTAATAACTTATCAGTGCTAATCTTTCAGCCTCCTAAATACTATATATATATAGTATTGAGACCATGAGTTTGGATCAATATTGTATGACTCTGATATTGTGAAGCTATTTATATTTACTTCACCTGATATTCAAGGTGTGGGTACTTTGTACTCAATACTTTTTTAGTATAGACTCTTCGATTGACGTATTTATATATTTATATATAATTGGGAACACGGCATTTGTATTGTGGCATGCAGCATTCTAGGTTCAGAAATACATCGTATGATTTCATCATTTGTTTACTTCGACTCTGCCAGCAGTAACTTATATTTTTTGTTACTTTGCGGTTTTGTATCCCTCTGAATTACTACATGTGTACATAGTATTGGGAAGACAGCTATGCACATTTGAGAATTTATACAATTTAAATGACCCCCCACCCACCCACATTGCGTATTCTCACATGTACGGAGTGTTGTCACGCCCTGTCATACGGAGCGTTTGTGTGTGAATTAACTCTGATTCAATGTGCAAACTGAGATCCGAACATCTTCTGCGCACATGCGCAGTTCACAAAAACACCGGCTTACGCACATGTCATGTGTAAGTTGGCTAACATTATAAAGTCTGAAAACGGTCCATTGTATTTAAACCTGCCTTATTTCAAAAATAGCCTCAAGTACTGTCATTATTTATTAAGTAGTGCTTTATATTCATAACAATCTGTATAAACAAGACTTGGTAGTAACAAACAGACTGGGTGGGTAAGATAGCCCTGCTCACAAGCTTAGTGCTCAGTGCTCTGTATAATCCAGTCACACAGCAGTGTTAGTAACAGAGATGAGGGCATTTTTGAAAATAAAGTGAGTGTGTGTGGGTTAATAATGTAATAGGAAAGCAAAATGGAAAGCAAAGTGGTTGTTAATATGGTAAATAAAGCTTAAGGAGGTTGAAGTACTTTATAAAGATTATCTGAAGAGGTGAGTTTTAAGGAAGCGCTTAAAAGTTTGGAAAGTAGAACACAGTCTTAATGGGTGAGGATGTTACTCAGAGAGAGTGGGTGCAGCATGGGAGACTGCTAACGGTTGCAGTCCCAGCTACGATTGACTATTTTTAGAAATAGAGACAGCCGAAAGTTCTTCTTCGTCTGTCTCTATTTCAAATATGCAGCCTTTTTAGAATTTTCTTTTGAATGGGTGAGTGTGCTGATCAGCAAACTTCCCATTAATTTCACAAGACCTGCCACAGACCCACAGGACCCGTCGCTGACAGCTCCGGAGAGGAAAGTAACCTCTCCGGGCACTTTTAGTATTAGGGGGGGATTAGGATTAGGCTCTTAGGAAGGGAAGGTTGGGATTAGGGGTATAGAGAAGCCAGTATTAGGGTCAGGAGAAGGAGAAGGGAGGGTTAGGGTCAGGCTGTGGGGAAGGGAGGGTTAGGGTAATGGAAGGGGAGGGTTAGGGTTAGAATTAGGGAAAGGGTTGGGGTTAGTTTTTAGGCTTACCTTTTGGAGCACCGTGTTTGGTGCTCCGGGGATCGATTGCTATGCCTCATCGAGACATAAGCAAATGATATTCCAGACAGTTTGAAACTGTCTGGGAGACAACGGTCCTATTGAAATAGCAGGGAACCACACCCACTTGCTAATGAGGGATAAGAATACCCTTAGTGCTGTCAGCCAGCATCACAGTTGAGTCTTCCTTAGCTGTCCTGGCTAACTTTATTTTATATCTATCACCATGAGTGTGGACTTATTGAATAAACCTCTAAGAAATAGACGTAGAAGATTGCTAAAGATGACTTTGTGGTGTGTTGTCACAGCATTAATGTATGATTTTTTTTCTTTGCCAACATCTCTTCAGTTTTAATCCCTGGAGGAACTAAAAAGAAAACCATTATAACAAAAACAAAAAAAACCCCAGATCTCTTACATTAGCCTCAGAACTCATTTATAGGCATAGTAAAAGACAGTCTGCACAAAGTACTTGCAATTATCAGGTGTAAGTTCTGCTCTTACAAGTGAAATACAAAATGCATTAAAATTAGAAAAAAATTGTTGCACATTAAAATACACTAAAGTTAGAAACAATTTATTACAAACTCACATATTTTAAACAATTAGAAAGTAAAACCGGATCTCCTGTCCTTTTTTATATTTGCTGTAGAATTATAACTAAATTATAATTATATAATTTGTATTAGATTGCTTTATTTTGTTTGCTTTGGTTTATTATTAGTGTTACATTTTGTTATTCTTATAAATGTGGTCAATTTTTTTAATTTAAAACAAAAAATAAAGAAATCAGCCATTGTACATGGAGGTTATATTGGCTGTGTCTTTGAGTTAATACTAGGCAACAGCTTTTTCCTTTGAAAGGAAAGACGGGTAGTAACAATAGGTGTTTGGATTCTGATCTTGCCCTCCCAACCTCTACTAATCTTGAAATGCCTGCAGGTTACCAGATGGCTCATGCTTGTTTGTATTTTCTATGCTTATATTTTGGTTTCCGTAGAAATACACAAACTGAGAGGTGTACCCCTTTCCCTTTATCCATGGAACATTCTGCTAATACAGCTTAGAGGAGAGAGGAAAAGAGAAAGTGGTTCAAGGGGCAAAGTGGTTTATATGTAAAAAAAATAATACACTTGTTAGGAAACTTATCATATAAAATGGTTATTATTATTATTGGACAGGATTCAAATTTAATAACGCAGGTCACTTACGCACGCATTGTGCTTAAGTGCCCTGCCTTCACTGGAGGGCGCATGCGCCCTGCAGATGTTACGCTAGGGTTACTATAGGGTTACTCCAGTGAAGTCAGGCCACTTACGCACCTTGGGCCTGATCTAGACCTACGCTCATGAAAAGCCCTTGTGAGTAGCATAAATACGCTAGCGTGCTTAGCTCAGGATCTGGCCCATTGTTTGTCGTATAAATTTTTCATCTTTCCATGATAACATCTGACTCTTGTTGTCCCATGGTGAGGAGCAGAGCTTCAGTCACAGACAGGTGTATTAGACCTATTTAACACGGCAACCTTGTCTGAACACTATCTCGCTTTGAAAGTCTGCTGGACAGACGAAAAGCGTAAATAATCCAGTGTGCACGTAAGCTTTGGCTGCTTAATACCCAGAGCCTGTTTTATCCTGGACTAAGATTCACCGTACGGAGTTATTAGTAAGAGGACCTAGAGCCATTGAGGGAACTTTGAAATCACTACATCCAGATTGGAAGGGGTGGACGCCCATGGACCTCTTGGAGATAGACTCTGTTTGCACGTGGAGGGCATAAATCTGAATGCTGGGTGTACATGCGGGCAGTAATTGTTGCCTTGGTGTACACTTACTTGGTCACGCCCTTACTGTACATTGACTAAGTTCCTCCTCCTCTTTCCTTCCATGATACACCCTTCAGAATGCAAGCCTCCTCAGGATCTGAATGGTTCGCAATTGTGTGCTTTACAGTTCCGACCGAAAAATCACACAGAATTTCGTTATGTCAGCTTGCGTTTTTTGACTTGTTAGTTTGTAACATAGAATGACAAATCAGAAGGCAACATTCACGGGATGGCTATATATTAAAACTTGCAACATGTAAGCTTCGTTTTTATTGGGCAGTCTCCCAGGTAGATAAAATAAGCTTCTTAATTCATTTGAATAACAGGTTATAAGCAGTAAGATTGTAAATGAAATATTGAAAATGTTTCAACAATACACAGAGTTTTTGTTTTGTAGCAGAGATATATGTCCTTGGACAATCTTTTGTTGAGTCTGGGGATTAACAGCTGGAGTATGTAACATGAATTACATACTTTAATTACATTATTAAAATTATAAATAACCATTGCACAGATGTGATTGTGATTTTAGTGGAATGTTTTGAAGGGTAATTTGGAGATGACGAATATAAGAACCAACCATTCACCCCAAAAGACGTATGGAACTGAGTAATAATAATAATAGACAGTATCCAGAGTTGGATCCCTGTTGTGAGGCCACTTACCTAACTTTCACGACTCCTGACAGGTACCTAAAGACTTTCACACTTACCACGCCCTCATTATACAAATTGCTTCCCCACTTCAACGTAGCAAAAACAATCTCCGTGCCCCTTCTGGCCTATGCTCCCAGTATGGAACTCTAGATCCAGAGGAGCCAGATCTGTTTTGGGAATACGTAGCATGCACATGCCTAGTCACAAACTGCCCATTTTCCGGCCCTAGCGATCAGAATGATACTTTTGCGTAAGTTTAGATATGGTCCAATAATATTAATAATGGACCTGATTCACATTTATGAAATAAGCTACTACGCATGAGTAGTAGATCATTTACACAATTTACTTATCATTTAGATACGTAGATTGACTATGCGCTGTCTTTAAAGACCGCACCCGCACGTGAAAGCTTAAGCAGGAGGAGGCGTGCCAAGGCAGCCGCGGTGCGGAGGTGGGTGGGGGGAGGGATGTAGATTAGCCAGGGAGGGTGGGGAGAACCATTGTGTGTGCGTAGTTTCCTTCTTAATAAGCACAGTAAGATAAGGCAGCCCTATGGCACTCTTAAGTGCCATAAGATACCTAAAAACTGGCAGCGGGTTCGGGCCCTATATAGCTTGTAATGAGGAAACCTGGCAAACATGTACTGTTAGTGATACTTGAAGACCCTCTGCAATATAACATCATTTACATTCGCTCCTCTCTAGTAATAAATATACCTGATTGAATAGCCTTGAACATGACCCTTCCAATCCAAAAATACTTTGCTCTGGGGTCACCAAGAGCTTGGATGCATCTGAATCTCTTAATGAGTGACATCATTAAAATGATTGTTTTACACAGGGCTTTCATATTGAATGGGGATTTTATGTAAATCTAACCCTTCCTCATTGTCAGATAGTTATGTAATAGATCAGATAAAATTTGTTTAATTATTTAAAATAACTTTAATGTCTGACTTCCACCCTGGCTTCAATACTACCATTTGCTCTACCTCTTTAATAGTGACATCACAACACAGAACAGCAGAACTAACGTGGTTCCTTCTCTTTTGCCTAAGGACTCCATGCTCACAATACAATATTCAAGTGAGAGGGGGACATCATTATATGATAAATCATCTATGTTTAGCAGTTCTGTGCTTTCCATAAGACTCTTGCTCTAGTGACTCTTGTTTTATATTTATCTTAAACAACAGAACTTTCTATTGCTAACCTTTTGTATTGGCAATCAAGCCAACATTTATAATGACTGTAATAGCAAGGAAGTCATATAGCATACAGAATTCATATACGTCCAGATATATAATTGATGAACTACCCTTTATGAATACTTACATCACAATTAGTTCACATATTATCTAAGAATAATTTGTTCTTGGATTTAAACGTCTAAATGGCATTGATAAATCTTGCCAATCCTCATGGAATGTCCAATCTGTCTTACATGCACTTGTCTATAATAACCTATATTAACCTATAAATTGATCTGAGCAACCATTTTGTGGAACTATGTTTGGAGTATGTCTTGTACCAACTGTCAATGTTAGTAATATGACCACCATAACAGAAAAGCCTTCAAAGTGGCTGGTGGCTTATTATATATTTGAAAATGTATGTAACTAAAGTTTAAGCATTTCATTTTACAGATAGGATGGTATAATTAGTTACTGGTTAATGGCAGTGTTGTTGGGGCATTTTCTTTCCTTTGTATCTCTTCCAGTCTTCACCAAACCGCCGGTCACTCACACACAAAGACGGTGCTTTGTTGGGGGATTTTTAAGCAGGTTTAAAACTCATTTAATCACACCAGACAACTTGACCTAAATGGACACTGAAGCTGGATGGCAAAGTTCAATATAGACAATATACAAAATCTTTAAACCATTGGGGCTATTTATGCTCTCTGTTTTGACCGTAATCTTAATTATCATCTTATCATAGTAGCATTTGGTCTCCTAAGAAACTCTGGAACTGGCTTCTTACATGACTAAGAAATTCCTTATTAACTACCAGCAACGTTTGGTACTGTGCCTTGAAACTAAGACGCTGTGAATCAGGATATGATTAGGTCAATGGTAAAGCAGTAAGCTAAGTAATATGGTATTGTTATTGTTAATACAGTATAATTACATTTTCCTCTCCTACTGTCTTATGTTATATCTTACGTTTATTGAGATTGCCAGAAATTATTTGATCTTTTTGACATCTTACTTAATGACTATTGTATTTTAGATTTAATATATGTTTTCTTTTCCATTTCTCGTGTAAACCTAGTTTCCATGTTCGAGTAGAGTGTGGCACTCTAGGCAGTTAGTTTTTTGTTGGGCGCTATTGTGATTAGTGTGAATATTTCTATAATAATCTTTATTTAAGTTTGACTTGGTCATATCCACCAGTACAGGTACAAAGCAGAAAAGAGTGATGTCTGTTGTGAGACGTTAGTTTTCACTCTCTCAAAGATTAGCAAGGGGGAACAGAGCTTTTAGGAATGTGCACCTGTGAGTATTTAATATGGGAGTGTGTGTTTGTATATTTCTACTGTTGAAATTTAGATCAAAGGTCTTCAAGGTGTTGCTACAGCAAACCTCCAGGCATTGAAAAAAGGGAAAGGGGGTCACCATGATTAAGTCATCCAGACCTTTGAACCTTGGCACTGTTAACATGTATTTTTATTTTATTTTCACTGAAAACTGAGTTCTATCGACATGTTTGGTTTGGAAGACTTTCTTTCACTAAAAAACCTTTAGCGCAGGATAAAGTGCACCTATTTACATATTCAGGATGTTGTGGGTTTAGGCTCTAGCAAGCTACATAGAAAGGGATAACAAATGTAGAAATTGGCAAATATTGAACCTGATGTCTAATCTTTCAGCAAACCATTCTGAAGCTTGTCAAAGAGAATTAGACACCCTTTGTCTGGGCTAATGAATGTTACTGAGAGGCTAATACCACTAAAAGGGGTTGATCTTTGCAGCAGAAGTAAGTGCAACCTCAGTGTTTTCCTTAGCTATAGGCAAATATTGACTAAACCAGAACACAAAAGAATTGCGACATAATGGAGAAATTAACAGATTTTAGCTCATTAATTTTTATTATTATGGGGCATGGTTGGTTTTGTTACAGATTAAATTGTTATTTAGACTTAAGCTAGAAACATTACCTATCAACTCTAATATTTTTTGCAGCTAATGAAATTTGCCTTATTATTATTATTATTATTATTATTATTATTATTATTAGTCAGGGATTTTCCTGTGGCCTGTTGAACTGTAGATTCCAAAGGCAAAGCACTATTGTGGACTTTCACAATAAGCACAGAAGAACAATAGGTCTGACTATGTTTATTTGAGGATTTTAACTATATATTTGTATTAAGTTGTACTGGATTCCATGACTTCCTAACTATGTTTCTCAGTCACACCTGAAAGCCTTACCTTTATAATGTTCGTTTACAACATACAATACTACATTCATTATAGGGGAAACACAAGCTTGATGTTTTCTGGCATAATTACAGCCACCTCAGTCAATTAACCTGTGTAATTCCAGCTTCAGGCTTAAGGAATAAAAAATTAAGCCATAAAAATACCTTGACTTTTTTTTGTTTGTTTTATAACAGCCACTAACCATAAACAAGGCGTGAGCATTATTCAGACACACCCTTGGCTGCCCAATGGGGCTTATGACCAGTTTTGAAACTGAATGTGTCTTTCATTTAATACAATACCTTCTCTTCAACTATTTACAACTCTGTTATGCCTGTTTAATAGATCAAGTGAATGTTTAGGAAATACATTAGGTATAGGTGTGAATAAAAAGGTACAGTAGCTTTCTTTCTATCAACAATCTATTCCATAGAACATGAATTGTGCTTACGTTTCAGGTTTCTTAGCATTGTGGGAAATACAGGTAAAGATTTCTCCTTCTAATCTACCCATATGCAAACACTGAAACAACTGAGAGGAAAATCATTGTTTCAGGTGAAATGTTTGTATATGAGCATTGATCTCCCAATTTATACCCTTTCTTATTATATCTGACACAGGAAGTAAATATAAACAATCTTAATGCAGTAATCTATGTTTGCAATCATTACTTAATATTGAACAGGGATCATAAAAGGCCATGAACAGAATGGAAATAGTAGGAGAACTCAAAAAAATTTCTATTAAATGTTAGCATTACATTGTCATTTGTAAACTAAATTGTAATTACCTAAGGCACAACCTCATAGATGGATTACAAGCAATCCTGCTTTGGAATGACACACATATAGTTAATATTTATCTAAATAGTTGATGGAGAAATATCTAACTAAGACTAATAGCAACAATTATGCAATGTATGCTTACGAAATTGTCTTCGTTTCTTCACAGTCATGTTACATACAATACTAGTAGGGAAAATACAACCGTTCACTACAATATAACAATACAGAAGTCTGGTTAGTTCTAGTATCTACATATATAAGAGGTTGGCAAATAATTGATTTTAAGACATTAATATTTTAGACTGTAACCATATTTCAGCAAATGTTTAAACTGCACCAGTATTTAAAGGGTATAGGTAAATGCTGAATAAAAAAACTCAGGGCATTGGCCATGTATTGGTAGGCTAGTATCGTTCGTGTGTTCCTGGTGCCCCATGGTGAACACAGTGCAGAAAGAAATAACAAGGGTCACTGAGTATTATGAGTAGATCATGCATGACTTGAAATATGCCCTAGCTTTATTCTATCAATCTCTCCTGCTTGACACCAAGTTTCACCATCACATGAGCACTACATTTGTTCTAATTAATATATGCCAAATATTTTTTGGGTGCTAACTCCAAAGATGTGTGAATCATGTTATTCACTATGCCCCTGTTGGATATTACCCTGTAGGTACATGCATGGACCCATCAGTGGGGTCAGGGGAGGGTCATTTGCCCCATATTATTTTGACCAAATCTCCTAGCTCTTTGGTTTAAAGCAACCAAGTCTAGAGGGACCATGCAGCTGGAAAAGAACCTGTCCTTGTACTCACTGTACTGTACAGTGTACGCAGCTGCATCCTCAGAAACCTAACTAAGGGGGCAAATCAGCGCATGCGCAGCATAGTCACATAGCAGAGCCTGGATACATATAGATAGATGTTCATCCTACAAAAACTTTGCTCCATTCACCCAGCACTGGATAGAGCCAAAATACAGCATGTAGTCACTGATTCCTATATGAGTTACATGTATGTAATTAAACACTTCCAATGAAGTATAAAAAGCAACTATAAACTCCTGAAAAATTCTGATATAAGGTTTAATAAACAGCGTGTACACATTCTCCGGTATACCTGTCATGCATGTGGTAGCAGTGTGCGATGATTTTTTTTCCATTCTGCGCCAGGTGTATGGAGAGGACATTGGAGCAGAAGTTTTAGGGAAGAATATGAACTCTTAATAATCTGCATTAGGGTATGTCTATTCTCTAACAAATAACGGGGAAATTTCAAACTGAAGCTTTTAGGTTATCAAAATGTTTTGTTTGTTTTTGTTTTTTTAAATAAGGCAAACTTGCTTTCTACAAATGGGATTTCTAACTAAAATAACTAAAGTTTTCATTGGTTATACATGCTTTTAAAATCTACACTACAGGCATCATGAAGATACAGTCTGAAGTCTGCACCTTCATCACACGTTTTACAATAATACCATAATACTATTTGACTTGTATGTTGTATCATTATTTTATTTCAGCTGCCCAGTGCTGCCAATTATGACAATCCATGGCTATACCCAGTATCAGATACAGATTTTCAGTATATACCTATAAAAGTTTGCCTAAATCTAGAACTGTTAAGCAAGGTGTTTCATTTTGGCAAATGTTACTATGGGGGAGGAGAGGCCACTCCCATAGCACATATGGACATATAATTGAAGGACCCTACCTTAAAACCTCTGTGCTGTCCTTACTTAAAATTGGGATAGCGTAGAAGTTTGAATAGCACTGGAGGCACTTAGAATTCCCTAACAGTACTCACAGTGCCACATAGCAGACGTGATTTCCACTTCCCACCCTTTTCCCCATCAGAAATGGTCCAAGGATGGAACTCTGGATCCAGAGGATACAGATCTGTCCTGGGAATGTGGCACTTAAGCATGTGCATGTCTAGCAAAAAGTGTCTGTCTTCCATTCCTAGCGGTTATAAAATTCACCCTTTTCGGAAGTCTGGATCCAGTGTTAAGACAGTAAAGCAATACATCTTTCATACAACTAGATCATTTCCTTAACATGATTAATATTTTCTGTTAATGTTTCCAATTTTAGTCACATAGGGCCAAATCCAGACTTAATACATGCGGAGACTAGCATATGGAATTTGTGATCCACAACACTGCATGGAAATGAGCTGGACACTCCCTCTGCTCTCCTACATGCGGATGGTGGATCTACAAACAGGACCCTTTCCGCACGTATCTCCAAGTGTGAGGAATACTGGATTGTATGTAAGGGCGTAGCCAAGCTCTTACTGTACAATACCTAGGCCCACTCCCCATGCATATCTTGTACAGGGGACTAAATGTAGCATCGGGCGGCTGCATTCCAATGCAGGAATATTACCTAGGGTACGGAAGTCTGCTGGTTTTGCTTCTGAATCCGGCACATGTTTTATATATTAGTAATATTTTTTGTAAATAATAAAATAAAGCTTATTATTGTTTTCCTGCCAGTTTTCTATGTTAGTTAAATTAGACTCACAAGCACATATGAAATAACATGATAATAAACAAACTGATATCTGTGTTTTTCTTTATTGATTGAAACTATCTGAATAATAATGAATATTTTTCCTGAACCAGAATAAATGCACTTTAGATATAGTACATACTTTGATACTTTGACCTTGTCTACTTTCAGTTTGGATTAGACTGCTTTTTGTATTTTCATGTGCAAATGAAGGTGCCAGCATGTTTGGTTATGCACCAGCTTTCTCCTTATGCTCCTCCACATGGTTCTGTCTACACACATATGGTGGTCTGAATGGCAACAGAGTTCTCTTTCTGATTGTCAGCAGGCCATAGAGTTCTCTGCTCAGCAGGACTATTGTAACCACGTAATTACAAGAGTCAGGTGAGGGGCTTTATGTGCCAGTCACCTTGAGTTGATGGATGGAACTCCAGAGAGATAATATATGAATAGGACCAAAAAGAACCTGTGATTTCAATGAAAGTGTTTATGTAGTAGTAATGTTATGGAGGAGCACTGGATGTATCATTCTTATCATTATCATATTTGTGTAATAATATCACTTGTATTTGTATTATCAATGGATTAATTGGGGAGACATCCAAACCCTTACATAGTAGTTAACTGTTAGCTGATTCTTACAGTTTAATACTGGATTAAGAAAGACCACAAACTTATAGGTTAAGGTAGAAACATATTAAGCTTCTTTTTGTTTCAAATGTCCTAAGCACCATCCATACATAAAAATGTGTCTCTCACAAGCTATTCTCTTTAATTGGGAACACTCTATGCCTTTCTTTCCTGTCTCAACATTAAGTCAATGGACCTGATTCAGATCTCTATGCAACTTACGTACACACAGAGATCTGTAAGTAAGAGTGGAGGAGGGGAATGCTCGCCCCTGGACTCCCCTCTTTCTTACAGAGTCCTGGACAGTTAAGTGCTAAAACCCTACTTTACCTTTACTGCACGGATCTGTGTCTGCATGGACGCGGAACTGCCTCTCAGCACCCCGACGCTTAATTAGCATGGCTAACCCCGCCTGTACGGTGGTGTTTAGCTATATGTAAATTAAATGCTTGCACCTTAGTTCCTCTGACACGTAACATCTGGCTCGCACATGCAAATGCCTTGCGTAAGTCTCCTTCCATACCTAGTTATGAATCAGGTCCAATATTCTTCACAGTTAAAAACTCAAATAGTACCAACCCTGAAAAAATAGCTCACATTTAGGAAATAATCATCATTGTCTGCATGCTCTGTTTCACATTCAATTACAGCAGTCAAACCATCCCAACATTAAATAAATATACCCTCTTTAAATAAACAGTCACCATCATAACACCACTATCAAGTAAAAATAACAACTAAGGGCCTGATTCAGACTTAAGAAGGAGCTTGAAATTAAGGACCTGATTCACACTTAAGAGTAACGGAAAGTTACGAACGTAAAGTTACGCAAAATGGATATGCACATGCGCATTACGTATAGTTACGTACGTAAAATTACGTCCCTTATTGTACGCATTATTAACTTTACGCTCGCATGGACTTACGCATGTGTAATGAAAGGGGAAGGCATCCCCCTTCAAATTTTTAGATTGCGGGCTATTAATGAAGCTAGTGGGTGTGTTTATGGTAACTGCACCTTTATAAGCATCACATATCAGCATCTAGTTGACAGTTACATAGATGTCACAACTCTTACAGACGTTGATAGGAGCCTTTATCGAGTGCTGGATGACAATTTGATAATGCGCCAGATTAGGCGGACGCGCATAACATAAAGTTCATGTCAGGGATATGAGA
>WWET01000595.1:279182-302335 GCA_011038615.1 Limnodynastes dumerilii
CCAACACCTTGGTTATATAAGAAACTGAATATATAAAAACTGAAACCATAGAGATATATTACCTATTGATTCATATGATTCACCCACCCCAATTAAAAGTTAAAAAGTAGTCAAAATATATACTATATGTTACCATATTTCTAATAATTTCTAATAATTTTTAATAAGAATAATTGATTTATTTTGCCATAATTCAAATACAATTTAAAGTCATGAGTGACATGAATCTTATGTATTTTATGCTATATTACAGCATTTAAATCGGTGGACAAAACAAGGTTTAACTTACTTAGGGGGGCTTAGAATATTGAAGATGACAGAAATTTACATCTAAATCATATATGCTGTGATGTGGTATAAAGCCAGAAGACAAGTGTATTTCTTCAGTACAGGACATAAAGAAACACATATGACTACATACATTGATGAATGGTGTTAATATGATGCTACACATGTTAAAGGTTGGGCTTTATATTTTTATACCCTATCCATGAAGAAAGAATTGGACACGTGTGACATTTTATATATATTTTCTCAATATTAAATGCCATCATTTATTCATGGCTGTTAAACCAAGGTGACATGTTTGACTTTGCACTTCAGTCAACATACCCCTAACAAATGTGTTTGAGCTCGAACCCCCTGCACAGCTGAGATAGTAAAACATTACTAAAATAGTCAAAGAACTGTCCAGGGAATCCTGCACACACTTTCTTAATGTTTTTATCTGCGTTTCTCTAACCTGCTTAAAGGAAAGAACAATCTGCTGCAAATCCCTGTATTATAATACCTTCCAGCAGTGCAAGGGTTAAGAAAACAAAGGACCTCCGCGTTCCTTGTTGCCAGTTGTCAGCTGAACAACAGTTGTTTCCAAATGGTTTTGTTTGTACAAATAACTTAGGGGTTGTGAGGTTGCATTTTTGTAAGCTCCTGTTTAGCATGTAGCATATTGTGCCCTTGAAAATTGGAAAGTGCCATAGCTACACACACACCTAGCTATCACTATAGACACCTATCCACAGTGTTCAGGTATTTTGGATTGAGCTTCACAAAACCAGTTTGGTTTTACCCATTCTCGCTCATTTCCCCCAGTTTTCATTGCTGTCTTTCAGATTAAACTGATTCAGGGCAGAATCTATTGGATTATTTCAGCATTTCGAGAATAGACACCAGAAAGATGACATTGAATACTAAATGTAATAGTGATAGACATTTTAAACACATTTACCAAAAAGATTGTTAATACAAATGCAATAAAATTCATCATGGATTAGGTATAATATCCTGCTTATTCATATACACTTATGTTTGTTTGTTTTATGTAGTTTTTATTACATTTTATTTTGAGTCCTAATGTTCTATTGCTTTCCCAATTAAACCATGAACAAGCAAAAATGTAAATTTATAATTTTGTTGATGTTCACACTTTTTCACAGGTTGCCCCTTAAAATGTTCTCATGTATATTAAATGATTGCCAGTGTTTTGTTCATGGGATACAGCAGTAACTGGACATCTTCCATGCGCCCATTGCTGTTCCCATCAGCACCTGGCTGCCAATGATAACATGCGGAAGTAAGAGAATATGCAGAACTATGGAAAAGTTTCAGTTCATTTATCACGGATCTTCAATAAGAAAACACACACATATTGATCTGGCATATTATGTCCTCTTTATTAAATAAAATTATTTTTTTTTAAAGTATATATATTACTATAGATTACTATTTCTACATTAAGTGCTCCATAATGTTATATTCACTTTTATATTTTACTTTATTGCATATAAAAAATTACAAAAAATAAATAATTTTATAAATGTCTTCTGGTTTGGAATCACAAATTCATAAAATGATAGTTTCCATTAGCATTGTGCTAATAGAAAATGTGTTAGTATAAAATTTTACTTATGTGTGTACTTAGACTCCCTGATGACTTGCCCTCCTCACACGGTTGGCTACCTTGTGTTTACCCTTGGGCCACAATGCAGAGTCTTCTAAGATTAGCCCTGGACAAAACATGGGTGATTTGGGAGGGGACGTTGTAAAGTTCATGGCAGTCCTCTGTCATCCTCAGCCAACTGAAATGTCCACTTGTTTCACAATGATAAATGGAAAAGTACTTTGACCGCAGGAGAGTATGAACTTCGAAGGTCAGCTGCGGAAGCTTAAGTTATTCCTTAAAAGAGATGTTAGCTTAGTGACATCTTCTGAGGATTGACCCCATAAGGCCTCACAGCAGTGTTGAATAGCGAGCTGTAGCAAAATAGGGTCACTAGATTGAAAACACCAAAGGGCAGTGTAACATATATGCATGCCTTGTCTGTACTGACCAGGTGTAGGAATATTTTTGGGTGAAATGTATACTTAAAGTCCTTTGAAAATGAGCTCTGACTTTCATCTTGAGATTCTTGAGTTGTTTTTTCTTGTATTGTAAATTCTATATAAAAATACTTTTAGTATAATGTTTACATTTTTTTTGTCATTGTATCACAACTTTTGTTTTTCACTTTCTTCACCACAAAGTCAAAAAATTCCAGTATATTATTTTACATTTCAGGGCCTCATGTGCATGTTTCTGTATTCGATTTTAGCCACTGAATTTTAACAGATTGTGAAATTTCTCCTGAAATCTGTAATCTGCATGAACTATAACATCAATAAACTAAATGAAACTAACATCATTATTGTAGTATAAACAATATATTTTTATTACCTATTAGATTTTAAGGATAAAGAACATGTCCATTCCTTGAATGATAACCTACAGAACATAAAAGCTGGGATTACAGGCCATATTCCGAGATCCGTTTCTTTAAAGTGCACAAAAATACGCAAGGCTGTTGCAAGGCAACACCCATGACACTCCCCTCACACGGAAGGGTTGACGGTTACACGGATATTGCTCCAGACAGATTATAAACACGCCCCTCCTTACGGATCTTCCCACATGCGATTCACAAGTCCGTGCCTGCTGGACTTCTGTGCATAAAATCAACGTAGATTGCGTAAATTTTGTTACTATGCATGCGCAGTTCATCAGATCGTAAAAATACGCACGGAACTTCACGAAAAAACGGATATCTGAATACGATCCTACATCCAATAAACAGTACCCTGATAAAATAAACTGCAATTGTAAGATGCTGATGACTTGGCCAATGAGACAATGGTTGACACACATCTATCTATCTATCTATCTATCTATCTATCTATCTATCTATCTATCTATCTATCTATTCTATCTATCTATCTATCTATCTATCTATCTATCTATCCATTTAATGATAACTGTTATGTATGAATTAAAAAATATAAAAAAAATTATATTTGTTGATATCCGTGAAACACTTAAAATTGTGTTGTATTTTCCCCAATCATGTTAAAGTTCTATTTATGGAACAGAATTGTTTACTACATATAGAAGCCCAGTTATATAAAAGGTCATTGAAATGAATTGGCCATTGACAAAAATGGCACATCAAAAATTATTGTTGTGTTCATGTTCTACAACAAAGCAAAGGTGGTATTTCTTATTAATGGTCCATACAAGTAGATAGTCCTAGGACTCCAATTTTGCAAGAAAATTCAAATGCTGCTGATCAAGTAATTGGAGTCTAAGTCAATTCAGTTCATATTCATTTTGTTTCAGGACTCATATGGTTATTAGATAGCTATAAACACACAAATGTGTGTTTGGATACAAGTTGCTATAGGGACAGAATTGAGTATTTTCAATGCCTTTCAATGTCAGCAACTGAGTGATATGTTGGACAAGAGATATAATCGCTAACTTATTGCTTCAGTGTCCTGTCTCGGTGGATAAATGTGTCACAGCAAATGCTTTATACTGAGCTGTTCACCTACTGTTGTTGCACATGAGACATCACATGTGACATACAGTAGTAACAGGTGCTTGCACAAGCAGTCTTGGGGCTTAATGAGGGGCACTTAATTGACCCCCATGGTGAATTCAAGTAATCACTGCAAGTAGCATGCATAAAAATCGTACTACAACACAAAGATGTTTTTACTAAAGCCCTTAAATACATGTATTTTGACAATGGTGAGTTAGGGACTAAACAAGATGGAATATTTATAGCTGAGTGAGCAATGTATATCCTTATAGCTCTTCTATTGTAAACAGCTAATATTTATAAAGGAGCAATACAACATTGTCCAATAATACTCAGTGTATTATAGCACAGATAGGCACTGATCAATACTAAAGATTTACTATTTCCTCATTCCCAATAGATACAGGCTGCGGCGGTTTTGGTGGGTATAAAGTTAGGTTTAGGGCTTCAGGGAGAGTTTAGGGTTAGGTTGTGGGGAATGGAGGGTTAGTGTTAGGCTGTGTGACATAAATGGTTAGGGTAAGGCTGCAAGGCATGGAGGGTAAGGGTTAGGCTGCGGGCATGGACAGTTAAGGTTAGGTTGCAGAGTATGCAGAGTTAGGGATAGGCTGCAGGAAATGAAAGGATAGGGTTAGGAAAGGGTTAAGAGGGTAGAGTTAGGTAAAAACCCTTAGCTGTAAGTGGATGACTCTTTGACTGCAGGAGTCACATCATTGCCGCTGTCTCAAATGGACACACTACATTCAGCTGCTGTATGATGGTCTTTCAGAAAAAAAACCATCATACCGGCAAACAACATCCAGATGAAAGAAAACAAACTAACAAGACTATAGGGTGTGAAAAAAATAGGACAAAGTTCTGAAGTTGAAAGTTATTGGGCAGACACACGCACTGCATATCCTGCATATGGAATGTAGACATTTATGGGCAGATAATAAGTTTAGCTAAGATAAAATATGGCAAATATAAGCAATGCTTGTGGTGGTAAATATGTTTTTTTTTATATTTTATTAAGAAATAGGTGCAAAAATTATTCCATGGTTTGTTTCTGTGATAAAAAAAAGCTAAAATATTTTATGAAACTACTTTTTACATATATATATTAAATAGAGGTTCAGATGAACATATTAGTAGATACATATCTATTCTTTAACATCCCACACCACAAATATGTCATAAAACAAACAGATGCATCAGCATTTATTTTGTGACATGTTGATGTTTCAGACACAGGGTGGTTCAGTAATTTCAGGTAATCAGAACAGAAGTAGATTTTGCCAGCTGTTTCTCTCCACAGTAAACAAAAGTGTGCAAAGTGCGCAGAATTCTGTAGTCAGCAAGCAAGTAATCCAGACCAAGTCACAAGGAGCTGGGTTTACTGTGATTCTTGCCCTTTTGACTTTTAAGAGCACATAAAGGGCTACGGTGAAAAAATTTTTTTGGTTTTTTTTTATCATGAAAGGAGATCCGGCAGTAGCATAATGAATGCAACCATTTGAACTGCTGGAAAGCAGTAAATTCATGAGCTGTGTGCACAGGGGTACTTGCATAAAAATAACTTCTTCAGTTGCATGCACCTGCTAAAATGACAAATGAAATCCAAACTACATAATTAAGCTATTGCAGAATTTAAAGTTATGGTGGCAAAAAGTGAGGGCTTACTACCTATAACTGTGAAAAATCTTTGGGGCAGAATCAATTGACTGTGAAGACCATAATAAGCACATTGGGCTGGATCCAAATTGAAGAAGGAGCTTGAAATTAAAAGAGGAAAGTTACTCCTGGGCTAAACCATGTTGATTTCAGGGGAGTCATATTTCATCTGTTGTAAACAGTATTAGAGTTGAGAGGTGATGTTTCCTACCCCAAGTCTAAATAATAGTGTGATAGTAAAGCTGTTCAGGATCTGTGTGCAGTAAGCAATTCAAAGATATATTCCTGCATGCAAAGAATACAACTAACTTGACTCCCCCAGCAATCAACATGGTTTTGCCCAGGTGTAACCTTCCTCTCTTAGGGCCTGATTCACAGTTAAGAATCTGGGTGGTTTTAGGTGTGTATATTTAAGAAGAGGTGCATGTGTAGTAACTTTTTTACGCAATCTACATTGGACTTGGGAACGCAAATGCCATGATTCAACACTACGAATATAAAGTCGCTAGGTTCGTAGTAACTTACGTAGGAAGGGGCATGCCACGAATAATTAATTTGGCAGATAAGAAAATTGGGTGGAGGGACGCATTTAAATGAACAAAAGAAGGCGCGGTTATGCAGTCACGTTCATAATTAGACGCCCTACGCACACAAATAGGGAGCCCTATGGCACTCGTAAGTCTCATAAGAACCTGTAAACCGGGGGGGCGTCCTGAAGGAGTTGCCTTGCTACTAGTTACATTTATTTAAGAACCTAACACGTTCTTAAGTGTGAATCAGACCCTGAATTTCAAGCTCCTTCTTAAGTCTGGATCCAGTCCAAAGTCTATTACAGCAGCCAAAATTAGTGGAGTTTAATACGCAGTGTAAATTGGCAGGAATTGTACCACTACCAGACATTGTGGTCAATTAAATCTACCCCTTCAAGTTGTCAGTATGAAGATCATAATGGCTATATGACATTTTTTTTATGAATTCATTTATTTGTAAATCTCCTACACATTTGTACTGGAGCCATGTACACACATTAGTTTTTCTCCTCTTGGAATGACTTAGTGGTATCCCAAATTAGTGTATACCTAACATGGTAACTGGTTCAGTGAAAGAAAGCAGTTTAAATTGACAAGGGTTATGTGTGTAGATTTATTGCTAAAAGTTTTAGTGGCATTAAGACTGCAACTTCAAAGTATTTTACGTAACTATAAAACTCTAAAGCACTCATAGATCTCACATTTAGTTTGAAGGAGCTGGAAATACTTTCTTGACCTTTAAAAAAAAAAAATCATTAACAATTGTAATCACTGAACATGAAACCACCAAGAAGGTATTCCAAGAGCTTGGGCTAGCTCCTGTTGCTTTTATTTTCTTTCCACAAAAAATGACATTATTGACCTCTGCCAAATGGGCCTGGTCATTTTTGTACTTGTTTGAGCTTTTCCTTTTGGCTGACCTATGTAGCATTGAATCCTTGTCGCTGAACACTTATTTGTTACAAATTATTTAGTTTGTCTTTTTCATGGTAAGTTGTATAAGCTAAAGTTCTGAAGTTAATCGCATTATCGCAATACCGTGAACAGATAACTTGAGAATCTACAGATTGTTCTACAGTGTAGTCATTGTACATCTCATTTTATGGAAACTTAAACCATGACAACCACTCAGAAGTAAATTCTACAAGTTTACATAATGGATTTTTAAGTTATCATTTTAAATTTTCATTGATTCTAATTACGTCAAATCCATATCATCATGATTTATAAATAGATTATTTATTAAGGCTTATTGATATAGCGCCACAAATTTTCTGCAGCGCTTTAAAATAGAGAAAATTAGACATTCACACCTGTCTCTGCCCCTATTAGAGCTGCATACTAATGTCCCTAACACACATACACACACACACACACACACACACACACACACACAGACTAGGGTTAATTTAGTCAGCAGCCAATTAACCTACCAATACGTTTTTCGCATGTGGGAGGAAACCAGAGAACTTGGATGAAACCCATCCAGACATGGGGAAAACATACAAACTCCACACAGATAAGGAGGTAAACCATCAAAGCGCTAAGGGATCCACAATGGGAAGTGCCAGTAAAAAGATGAAAAAAAGGTGAGAAAAGGTGGAGCTGAAGAGTTCTTGTAGGTGGTCTGTAAAAAACCCTTTCTCCCCTCACAGGGATACATGATAGGGGAATAAATGAAATGAAACAATTTATTAATTACAAATAAGAACCACATAAATACTAAACAAACAATGTGAAATGGGGCCAATTTTCATACCAGGAAACGGCACCCTTATTCCTCTCCAAGACAAGCAGTAACTTTTTTACTTTTTTATAAACCACCTACAAGAACTCATCAGCTCCACCGTTTCTCACCTATTTTCATCTTTTTACTGGCTTTTCACACTGTGGATCCCTTAGCGCTTTGAAGGTTTACCTCCTTTCTTTATCCCTACTGTATCTGTTTTTTGGGGATTAAGAAATCCCCTGGAGGTTATCCATCATTTATATTTTTTGAATTGAACTCACGACCTCAGTGCTATGAGGCACAAGTACTACTAACTGAGCCATCATGCTGCTGATACATGGTGAAAATTCATTTTTGTGATGAACTCTTCACAAAGAGAGAGGACATCTTTATGGACCTGATTTAAGATTCCTTGGTTAGCAAAAGCAGAGGCACCCTATTATCCAACTGCAGGAACTCTGTATATGTAACCCACATTTAAAACATGTGTATAGGACTGTTTTTTTTATTGTAAATAAGGGCTTTCATTCATTAATTAATTAAAAAATATCCTCCTTTATTGGTTACACCAGTCTTGAAAAATGACTGATGCTGTACTCGCAGGTGCAATAAACCATCCTGTTTCTTATTATAGTATAATGGAACACCCAGTTCCTCTAGCGCAAAACACATATATAAATCTGATTGGTTGCTATCTCCACTTTTCCAAACCAGCAGCTTAGTAAATCTGGCTCTGGATGTATTAAGTAAAAGTTTTGAAAAGAGATTTGTCTTCTCTGTGAATTATGTAGTCATCTACTTATTTTTCATCTGTCATCACATGCTGAGTGGTGATGGTGATGGTGTCTTTGGCTGCTATACTTTGTACCCTTCAGAGATGAACTATTATTATTATTACTACTACTACTAATAATAATAATAATAAATGCTTCTATATGGTATTGCTAAAATTAGCATACTTTTTGAAGTATGCATCAAGGTGATATTTGATTGTCTGTTGATAAAACAACTGTTATCAATTGTGTATTGATAACAACGGTTATAAAAGGTGCAGAGTTCAGCTGTTCTGCATGATTGCATCTAGCAAGAGAGCATATTAGCTATAATATTGTTATGGTAACCTCATACCTGTCAATATTTGAAAACCATTTCTACTTATACTTGCATGGCTTGCAACATGTAAAGCACATATAACATACAAAAATCGTATTTTCTTTTTATAGCAATCCAAGTAAATCATGAACAGCTGTCATCTATGAAGTGTTTTTTTTATCATCATTAAAAGGAGATGGAACCTATAGTCTCCAATGACTAGGCAATCTAATAAATTTCAGATGCAATTGGTATTTTACACAAGTGTTACAAGCTATAACAAACAAACCTGCCATTTTTGAAGGGACATCATGTTGTACCAATGTCTGTTTGCTCCATTCTTTTTTGGTTGCAGCCGGCTGATTCTTTGGGAATTTATGATGGTATTAATGTAGTGTTGTCCATTAACACCCCAACTCAAGTTGCCATATTTATTAAGCTGCGGGAAATAAAAAGTGGGGATGTTGTCCATAGCAACCAATCAGATTCTAGCTCTCACTTTCCTATTACATATTAAAAAATGTCAGCTAGAATATGATTGGTTGCTATAGGCAACATTTCCACTTTTCTTTTTCCGCAGCTTAGTAAGTCTGGCCCAAGGTGTAAGCACTTATTTCACACAGCAAGTCAAAAAGAAATCAATGTATATTTAACAACAACAGTGAGTACTTCATTATATAGTTTTCCTGTAGATTGTTTCTGTAGTTCAAAATATACAAATATTTGTACAAGATATACAAATGTTTTGTATTGGTAACTATAGTAACATAAGTGCACATCTTGTATCATTTACCATTAGTCTAACAACTTATTACTATGTAGCACCACAGCTTCTACTCTACTATTTGTTTTACACAGGAATCTCTGCATGGGAATCCACTCTCATTAAACTGATTTACAGGGCCTGCTGTCTATGCTCAGGCTATTTTGCTTAAAACTGGGGAAGTGCTGGAGAGGAAAAGAAGTGGGAGGTCCTTTAATGTCCACCCTAGTGCAAAGTGAGTGCCAGGAGATTTATTGCTATGCCTGTAAAGGAAAACTTAGTACTAGGGAATCCTACTTAGTATCTAGAAAAGCCCCAAGAGCTCTGTGTTTTGGAGAGTAATAGAGGGGGATATCACCAAAGAATCTCTTCTTCTTTAAAGCCTTAATTAAGACTGTAAATCATGGAAACCATGAAAGGGCTGTATTTTCCAAATGAAGGACTCTTGCATCTGAGTTTGTGTGCATACCTTTCCCTGTTGCCTGATGGAAGTGATAATGGCTACTTTCTCTGTATTTCACAACAGAAGCATGGGTCAGACTGGCAGCACTTTTCCACTGAGTTTAGACCTCTGATTATCCTGTCTTATCTGTGTGGTCAGATTGTATATTAAGGGTGGTGTAACTACGATTACTAAAGGTTATGCAGCTGCTACAAGCCCGGAGTAGAGGGGGGCCCATGGCCCAAGGTTGAGTGCTGAACGCTGTTTATAAATGAGAGACTATAGCAGTGGTTCCCAAACTGTGCGCCGCGGCTCCCTGGGGTGCTGCGACGCTCTCACCGGGGTGCCTCTGAATGTTTCTATTTCCTATTGTATTCTATTCTATTTTTGTCTTAGGGGTGCCTTGAAAAAAAATATGGAGACCCTAAGGGTGCTTCGAACTGAGAGAGTTTGGGAACCACTGGACTATAGCATTATATTTATAAATAACACTCAACATGCAGTACGCTGTTTTAAATTGGCAGCCACTGACAGCTTCTTGGCACATGCTCAGAGTGGCTGCTGGCTGGTGATTGTACTACCCACATGCCAGGCAGGTGCCATGCCATATATGGACTCCTTGCTACTGGACCCGAGACAGTCAACTTCCACGCCTGTAATTCATCCAATTTTGCATTCTGATTATGCACACACATCCCTGCTACCTGAGCGGTAAATAATTAGTTCTATCTGACAAACAACACTTTCGTCACCTTCTAAAGGGGTTCCACTTTCTAGTATTACGATGTGCAGCATAGGTGTGTTAACAGACTGTGTACCGATGCCGACTTTTGAACTGCTGCCACTTTATGTTTGCACAAATCAGAAGACTTATGGTTAGGTATGAGTCTGCTTAGAGCAGAGTAGTTAGTGTAGCGCTCACACAGAGCTATGAATGCTGCAGATTTATAATTAAGGATCAAAGTGCATCCGATAATTGCAGGTCCACACGCATTCAACACAGTTCATACAGAGTGAATTGAGAGCAGTCTAGGTACAATCAAGAAAGCCACCAATGCTAATAGGAAGTAGCTATGGGGGGGGGGGGGATATTTGCTGGTTGCAAATTTGCTTACTTAATATTTACTTAATATTTACTTCCATATCTGAGAAATAGTTTATTTTGCTCTACAGTGCACACCAAATGTTTCAAGTGAAATTAGAAGTCAGATTCAGACTGGGTATGTTAGGTTTACTTACACAAGCCCCTTGCATAATTAAGCCTAATGGTAACATCTACACATGCACATGCCGGGTGTTATGATGTGAACCTTCAGGCATACGGAACTTACTTAACTATGAGATCCATCCGACAGGGAGGTCCTTCCCCTCCACCTGCCTAACCTCCATAAGGTGGAAGGGAGGGAACATGTAAATTTTACAGTGTGGGCTGGTTTTAAGAGTTTGAATCAGCAGTCGCACAGATAAATTCTGCTAATTTGCATAATTTATTATATATATTTCCTACCACTAGTTATACATTTTTAAATGTTTTAGATGGTGCTCAGAATTATGGACACAATAAACCATGTTATCATACCCAGAAAGAGTTGCAGAAGACAGTCCTTCCCTTCTGATAGGCGGGAGGTGTATGGAAGATACCTGTATGACCTGACCTTTATGTAGGTTACCGTGAAGATATAAAATTAGTTCCTGTTTTCGGATCATCTGTCAACTTACAGGCCTATAACCAGAGTTTGAGACAGTGCCATTTAATGAACCAGTGATGTCAATAATATTCAGTCATATCAGACCAAATAAGGATTGTTTCACAAAGGTGTTACCTTGTTAGAGCGCATATAGCCTATTCTTACACTGGTATAAAGTTGATTATCAGAATTGGGAGTTTGTGTATGGATGGGGGTGGGGGAGGATTTGAAAACCTACTTAACCAGCACTACATTCTGGTCGGGCATCAAGAAGATCCAGATGTAGGTAGTGGTGGAATCTGCTTTTTTGCAGCAATGGCTACAACTTGAATCTCTTCTGCATTCGTGAAAACAGTCATCACTGAGGGAGAAGCACCCCAAGGAGCAGATAGTAAATACACCAAGTACTGCCATAATAAGATTACACTGGTGTTTTGACAGCAAAGTGGAGTGTAGGCAAATAAATGGGATAGATCCCTCAGGAGAGGAGAGAGATTAAAAAATATACCACAAATTGCAGTTTTCTTTTTATTTTCCTTCTATCTAAGTGGATTCCCCAAACATAAATATTTCTAATTTGTTTAAAAAATGCAGTTTGCTAAATTATTTCTACATTTACAATGTTAACCTTTGTCAGGCTCTGAGCTGTCAGCTACAGTTAGAACTGTTAGGAAATGATACATCCTCTTTAAGTGTAATACCAGTCAAAGGACACATTAGGACACAAAGCACTGACTAGATGAAATGTGTCTGCATTCAAATGTCTTCCCTGCTTTAATCTGTTTGCCAGTATTTAGCAGCTTATATGGCTGGTATTTAACCTATTTTCCCTAATGGCAATTAGGAATTGTTTTCATTTCATGTGTAGGGGATTCTCTGTTAAATCCTCTCTCTCTCATCCTCCCTCTCTCATTCTCTCTCTCTCTCTATTTATCTATCTCTCTCTCTCTCTCTCTCTCTCTCTCTCTTTCTTTGTCTCTCTCTCTCTCTCTCTCTCTCTCTCTCTGTATCTTTTTCTATCTCTCTCTCAAACTATCTCTACCCAAATCACTCAAACAACCCAAATCTCTCTTACCCTATCACTACCCAAATCTCTATCATCACTCTCTTTCATTTTATTACTCCTAGATCCTCCTTCCTACCCATCTCTCTCTCTCTCTCTCTCTCTCTTTCTGCTAAGCTGTCTATGCCTTGATACCACGCCTTACAAATTTCTTACAGTTTTATTTCTAGCTTTTATAGAGCGAGTCTTTCCCGATTCCTCTAACTGACTAAAGAAGAAATGATTAAGGAGCTGGATGATCGAAATCCAGCTAAATGCACCGATTATTATCTTCTTAGAGCTTTCTTATCTCAGACTACGAGGTGCTTACTGTCTATTGCTTTTAGCTTGGCGGTATTAATGCAAAAATCAGGGCAGCAAGTGTGATGTCACAGGTGGCTGAAAGGTGACCCACTGCACTGATTTCTCCTCTAATTCTCTATGTAAGCTCTGTCCATCTAGTTCAGGAATACTCGTATTTTTAGAAGGGACAAAAAAGAAGATTGTATTTACGTGTCTGGTAAAAGGATTGCAGAGGCTCTCAAGCATCCTGCTTAAAAAATGTCCCCTCTGCTCATGTTATACTTCCTAAGCTAATAAGAGCACTAACACGCAGACAGGGACACACTGTGAAAGCACTTAGTGGTTTGCAGCCCTACAGACTTGATCCTTCTATGCTGAAGGTGAGGTCCCAGACATAAATATTAAAACCTGTTTTATTTTCAGATCTTAAATCACAATTTCACAATTGCAAGATGGATGTAACATGCAAATCTAAAATGGTATTACATAATTCTTGAATGTAATGATTAAGGTATTGTATTATTACTTGTAATTAACTTTTAAAACACAACTATATATGTTTATCTTTTAATGTGTGTTCTTGTTGCTTTTTAGGCAGTACATACTCCTTAATAGATATGAATAATATCTGCATAGACAGTTAGGGGTTGGGGAAAGGATTAAACATTATTCTGATCACTTAATATTTTGTGCCCAATTGATCTATAACTCACATTTCATTTAAAGGAAAACATTTAACCGACACAGAAAGAGATGTTATCTGCAAAGTCATATCTTATTAGCATCCAAATATTCTCACTGTAAAGCTTTATGTTAAACATTTGCATCTTAATGAAGTCAGGACTCTGCGATCTGTTTTAATTAATGATAATGCAAATGAACTAAGTATTTGGTTACCTCATATATTGGTAAATGTTGGTTTTGCAATGCACAAGTATGCATTGCATGACATCGAACCACACGCAAGCATAGTTTCATTCATTAAATAAATCAATAATAATATGTTAAATCTAAATACTTCACACTACTCATGGTTGGCTAAAAATATTTGATGTTGTTTTTGGAGATCTAAATAACATTTCCACTAAATGACAAAAATATTTAGTAACAATAATAACATATAACCAATATTAACACCAAGGGCTAGATTTACTAAAATGTTCAAAAGGAAAAATGGGGATGTTGACCATAGTAACCCATTAGATTCTGGTTTTCACTTTCCTATTGCATACTAGAGAATGTCAGATGGAATCTGATTGGCTGCTAAAGACGAGAACTCCATTCTTCCTTTTGAGCAGTTTGGTAAATATAGCCCCAAAGCATTAAAAAGTTATACAAAAAAACAAGAGAAGATAAGATTCTTTCAAAAACAATGGTTAGAAAATATCCAAAAACCTGGGTACCTGCGTGACACAAACTTTTACCAACGTTTGCCATGCTAGAGACAGTGGGTAGAAGTTTGTTGAGTGGGCTGTACTAAAGAGCTGGATGGATCACACAAATGAAAATACAATCCGAGTAATTCTTCACAGTCTACCCTTCCAACATCACATGGCACTTTATAAAGGTTTAGTAACACTACCAGGGATTACAATGAGTATCTAGGGATCAATATAAGTAGTTTCAAATTTAATTGAACTTGTAATACACAAATATAAATACGCATATCTGTTATAACTAGAAGGAAACCCTGATGAATGTCTGTATTATATGAAATTGAAAACAACAATATGTGATAAAAGTAATTATATGTTGTTTGGAGAGCAGACATATAGTGGGTTTATTACAGACAAAGCTGATTGCATAATAGATTTAGAATCATTGTTGACTGTTACACATTTAATAGCCCGACATACAGACTAGTCATATCCCATGTGCAGAATGTGAGTAACATATTACTATGTTTTTAGCCCACAACATTGCCATCTAAAGTAATCATTGAAACATAATTAAAATGAAACACAACCATAGCCAAAGGGCACCTTGTTCACAGTACAGAAAGAAATTACACAACCCAGCTTTCAGTAAATTATGTTTCCTGTTAGTAAAACCTGGGAAAATATAACATTTCATCATGTAAGTGTGACGATCTAACACTGCTCCTTATCTTATGACTTAACAATTATGTTCTGCAATCATTTCTTAATATGCCATCAAACAAATGATACTAATCATTAAATGCAGTATTCAGTTGCTTGGCATAATGCAGTGTTGAGACAAGAAAAGTAATATACAACATTATCTACATTGTTAAATATTACAGATCAGTACAGATAAAGGTATTCTGTGTGATACCACTCTTTAAAGACCTACATATCAATATGTTTTAATGTTGATCTGGGTAAGGAAATATATATATATCTATATATTTACAGTTAAGCGCTTAACTTATTATATATGCTATTATCTCGTCTATAATTTTAAACATTTTGCTGTGGAAGAAGGTACATTCTGCTTACTGATCACCATAGATTTCCTCCATATGTTATATGGAATATTCAATATGGATGTGAATGTATCAAAATGTTTAATACAAATTGGTTAATTTTAATGGTTTTGAAAGATGATATGGTGTGCAGCATTGAAGCACTGAATCTCCAGTGTTGAAATTCTTATACCCCCTCCTAACTTACCAGATCACAGTCTATTTTATATCTTTTCTTTGGACTGAAAGAAATGGTGATAATTTGAAGGGAAAGGTGTTATCCGTTACTTCATTTATCCAGATGCTGATCCCATCCTAAATTAACAGCAATGCTGCTGAAATTACTTTCAAGTCTTGAGAATTTAATCAGGAAAGGCCTTGGTTGTTATAAATTTGTAGCCGCAATCCCTAATTCATCTTGCAATTCATCTTGTCATAGGCTCAATTGACTGTCTCTGGCCAGGCATCACCTCTGTGGACATTTAATGAAGGACCAGAGGGAACATGAAGGTCATCCCTCTTTGATGCAAGTTTCCCTTTTCCCTTCTAAAATAGGTACATGTGATTAAAGAATATATTTGAAAATGTCATATTGTGAATAGGCAAATATTATCTCACAGAAAAAAAAAATCTGGTTTCATTCCAACCTAGAGATAACTGAGGAAAGTTTTGTCCTGTATGGGGACTTTAACAATGGTTCAGTATATAACAATGTAATTGCGAAATTAGCACCATTTCCAGGATTACAAGGAAGGGGAGAACAGAGAATTCCCAGAAAAACAATTGAGAAAATAAGTCTGTTGTGGAAGGGTGACTTTTCAGCAAAAAAGAGAAAATACGTCAGACATGTTAAATAGCTGCATCTGTAAACTTAGCCTATTCTGTGGTTCCAAAAAGAGGAACTTATTTTCACGATACATGTGAATTGCTTGTCTAATAATGTCTCCTTGTTGCAGACGACTCATTTGAATCATGAATTGTTGTAAGACATACACAATTCTTCTTTGGCACGCATTTTTCTTATCAGGATCATGAACGTTTTTGGAAACTCCAAGCATAGAGAAAAAAAAACCTTATTGCTAATGATCAAATTTACTAGCACAGTTTATTTCTCCCTTACCAGGAAAAAGGCTCAAGTCTAAACTACACCTCATGTAAAATGACGAGAGCCCGAAAATGAGGTCAATTTGAGGTCTTTGCTCCTGGAGTTAATTATCCAAGATGAAAAGATAAAGCCGCATGGAAGCAAGTATAATGATTTGGAATCACTGTTTAAAGTGCTAAACATTGAAGTTTTTTCAAGCACTAAAACCAAAATGAAAATCTTTATATAGTGCACCAATGCACGAATGCTCTGTGCATACTAATGCATTTGGTATTATTATGTTAAGGTACTTTACAATTAGGAATATTAAATAATATTAATGTAACCAGATTTAGTTCAGTAAATTAGTTGTAATACAAATTAACTTAGCTACTACAAAAACAAATAACAATAGGTTGTTACAACAAAATCATAACACTGAAGTGTATATCAATATGGATATTTACTGTGAACACATAGAAAAATACAAGGGTCACAGATGTATCTTGTAATGATGTAACCTACTCCGTGGTCAGCCAAGAAATTGTTTAGGCCTGTTCGAGGTTGTATTGTGTCACCAAATACAATACAGCCCCACACAATCTGATATATTCAGCCCAAGCAGTAACAGAAAAGATAACTTGTATGGAATCTGTCCAGTGACTACATCTCAGTCAGCACATCTTAGTAGGGTCATAATATGAAGATAAACACAGGCTTACAGTAGTCATCTCTCATCCATTTTGCCAAAACGTCTAATGATCCTGCAGAATTCAATCTAATTACTATCTGGTTTTCTGCTGTCAGATTATCAGCATATCACATATTCTGTATCACGCCTTACACTAAAAAGCTTGGTTACCTGTCTTCATGCCTTACCAGCTTTCCATATAGTTTATTGTGCCGTAATGTAGTGTTTTCATCATACTCCTCAATACATTTGAAAATGACCATTGCACTTTATTTGATTTGTATTATGATCACTGTGTATACACGCAACACTAGTATTTATAAGAAAGACTATGCACTAATTTTATATTTGTTTTCCAGTTTGATATCAATGTGATAATAATTTTAAACATTCTGGAGCAAATCCTATGAAATGAAGCTAAATTTGGAGCAATAAATTTAATTAACATCTGTCAGACAGTATTGATTGGCTTGATGTTCACAATAAATAAATCAGTGTAGCAGTTCTGCATAAGAGTCCTCCAAAGTGATCAAAGTATAGATTTTCTTTACAACAGTAACATTTTATTGTAATCCATTACCATTTTATATTTGGAAATTAGCATCCTATAAGTCCACGAGGGTCGCAAGTGCAGGTGGAAACAGGTAATGGGCCCTGATTACCCCAGAGTTAAATGACATTTCCAGCACTCCCCTTTGACAGCTGCAAAAACAGATTAAACATTTTTCATCTTTACATTATACAGTCTGAATCACTGGCCATGACCACAGCAACACCTTTGGGAGACACATAAAAATGTGTCATGTGACCTGTGAAACTCCAGTTGACATGCAAGGCAGCAACATCTTATGGCAGAAACAGTGAGTTGACAGTGCAAGTTATTCTCTGACTGCATTGAAGAGCGAAAGCTTGTCAAGTGTTTGTGAAGTGCAGGACCTTTCCGAGCTTTCAGTGTGGAGTACAGCCACTCAGGAGATTCTTGACACACAAAAGTAAGTATTAATGGCACACACTAATGCCACTTGAATGATGGAGGGAAAAGTGTGTGTGTGTGTGCGTGTATATATATATCTTTTATATATATATTGAATATATATATTTTAGGCCTATTAGTGTAAAATATAATTTAATGCATTGGTATTCAGGAGATCTATGCTACTACATTAGCAGCAATTAATATAAATAATGAATATTTTAACAGCTTCTGTGTCTGTGACTATCTCTTGACATCAACAGAGGCATATTTTGGTTACTGGATAAAATAAATACTATGTAATATGTTAACTAAATATATTTCAATTAACAGTGTTAACAAACATGTTTAGCCCACACAGTTAGTTGGTTTGGGCCCATATATCATATATAATCAGTGTTATCAGATTAATGAATTCGGGAGTGTTTTATTTCATAATAACATTAAGTAAGTGAGTGAAGGCTATTTTTAGAATTGGTACTTCTGTCTTATGTAACAGCAGATGAACTAGTAAAGCTTTCACTATCATCATATATAAACATAAAAGTATTTGGTTTCTCTACAGCTATTTTGATATAAAGGGAAGAGTGTATGGGCCCTGGAGATGTCTTGAAATGCAGAAGGCAACTGTCCTGAATTGTTCAGCTGTTATTTTGCTTGTTTAAGTGACTGTTGTCTGGACAGGTGCTTGCTTTAAGAAATGGCAGATTAAGATGACTGGCATAGCTTTTCTTAAACAGCTCTTAAGCAGTTAAAAAAAATGCTGTTCCAGAAATGTGGTTTGTTGGATCTTCAGGGTGCAGTTTAGCCCATCAGCAATATTAACTAAAATAATCAATTGGGTATGTTAAACTTATGAAAACCAACAAAAAATCTAATTAGTGAACTATGTATACAAAACAAAATAACCGTTGACTTTATGATCGTCGATCTTCTATTCCACATGACAAGAGGATTTACAGCAGAATTTATCTTTGCTCAAAAGGATTTTTATTTATTAAATCATTTACTAAATTTTGATGTGGTCCAATTCTTCATATATTGGTATAGCAGGCAACTTGAATTGCTTTTAATAAACAATTAATATATTTCCAAGAATAGGTGAGGGTGATTAAATCTTTTATCTACTATCTTAATAGTACATGTTTCGGATGATATTAGACTACTAAAAAGTGCTTCTGATGAGGTCTTTTGTACGACTATATCTTCAAGTAAGGAGCTATACATTTCTTGGACAATATTTAGAACATATAAAAAGAACATATGGTCAGTGACCACACGGTATTGCATCTTATTGTACCAGATGTAGTTGAGAAGTTTATTCAGTAAGATGGCTTCACACTATTTTGCAGAGGTGGGCCAATTACAGTCAGGGTGTGATTAATCAATCTCCAATAATAGGTTGAAATATACGCAATAGTGACTGTCGGAGACATAACAAACTAATGATAACTATATTTGTGCAAAAGCTGGGTGTCCTTTCTTTAAAGATAAGTATAACTTAGAGTTTAGTCTTAGGACCATATTTACTAAGCTGCGGGTTTGGAAATGTAGAGATGTTGCCCATAGCAACCAATCAGATTTTAGCTGACATTCTCTAGTATGTAAAAAGAAAGAGCTAGAATCTGATTGGTTGCTATAGGCAACATCTCCACTTTTCCAAACCTGCAGCTTAGTAAATCTGGTCCTTAATTGTATTTGTTTTGTGTTTTCCTACTTTCAACTGCAAAATATGTCAATAATACATAACTCAGAGTTGTTAAAGTGAAGGGAGATATTCTTCTAAATACAAACTAGAAATGGTTGATATGCTAGAATGTAAGATTACCCTTAGCAACACAGCAAATACACTTTTACAATCATATCTTAAAGACTTCTTTATCTAATAGTAAATATTCAGTCTATAGGCTCCTTACAAAAATCTCTCATTTTGTATATCAATATAATAAAGTAAATCAGCTTGTTAAGGATTTTGTGCTACTGAATTTTATTACTTCTCTGGAACAATGATTAACTTCATTAAAATCATCATGTTGCTGCTATAAAACAGTGATATAGATATATTAATAATTGTGTAAATATAAGATTTAAATGTGCTCTGTATAAATAGTATTTATTAAAAATAACTCCTTTTTATAAAACAATAAACAAACAGTTAATTTGTTTTTTTTTCTTTTTTTGAATCTACATAGATTTACCAATTTGCCCTAATTTAGACTGTTGTATATCCTTCCTGTCAAATCAGTTGGCAAACGGGGATCAGAAATAACACACGGGCCATCTGGGATAGATAGGTTATGAACTCCTTGTAAAAGCTATTGAAATAAAAGTCCCCAGGGAATCTCCATTGCACAGGGAGATTATGTCTGTGCTCGGTGGTCTGCATGTGTAAGTAACAAAATATATAGAGTATGAGGTTAATGCAAGTTACTAAATAAGTCTAAGAAAACACTTTTTATGTTATATAAAACTGTATCATTTAAGTTTGGTTTGTAGTCTTGTTCATAATGAATTTTAAAAGCTCAATATTCATCTATCTATTAAAATATAATAATAATAATAATAATAATAATAATAATAATAATAATGGGGGAAATGCTATTTTTATGTTGTGTACAAACATGCTTTAATAAGTTTAATGGCAGGGGAAGTTGACAATTTTTTTTCCTGGTAATCGGCCCCAAAAATACATATATTATTTGCACATCAACGGAGTTCTCTTAATTGGCTAATACTCACAAAGGACGTGTTTATAAAATGAACTTGTTAATATGTACAAACATGACACTTGAAATATTCTTCATTCATAGTGGATATTTAGGCCATGATGAACGCTCACCAAAATAGTGGGTATATGAACACGTAAAGTGTAGAAACAGCGTTGTATCTACACAATTAAAACAATAGCTCTGCATTTCTGTATAAAAAACTGGAGAAAGCAGAAGATAGTTTTGCTTGTTAAGTAAGTGAAAAGGAACCGGATCCAGACTTAGGAAATGTCAGTGTTTTCCGCTCTTTGGGATTGGAAAAGGCACACATATCCTGATTCCACATGTGTGCGTATAAGGCTTACATCGGGGATCTGGATCCTCAGGATCCAGTCCCAGTGTAAGTGCTAGAAGTCTTTTGGACAGTGAATCTGGATGGACCAGGTTGCCTACTGTGAGTACGCAAGGTGGGATTTAAATTGTACAGTAAGGGTTAGGTAAAGTCCTTATGCTTTATCCAGATGTCCGCGTCATTCCCATTTTAAGTGAGGATTATGTGGAAAAGTAGGTTCCAGTGCTTGTAACTCTGTATGAGTGGGGGGGAGTGGCCTTGCTCACTCATGTGTGAGGTTGGATACTCAGGGATAGCGGAGATCTAGATCTGGTTCGAGGTGTTTTGATTTCTGTTGTAAAAGATTGCTTGACAGCTTGTATTTCAATATACAAAATAAAAAATAAGCTTAAAATGACTATAATACTGTTTTATGAGGGCTCCAAATACTGGAACCATGGGTGTAAACTTGTATTACCATGCAATGTAAAATGTATTTGATACCAACCTTGAAAATTATATTTTCTCGCTAATGGATAAGCTTTGTGTGATTACTTAACACCTCTTACATTAAACCTGAACAATATACACGTAAAAGAGGACAAATAGCCACTCTCTCCAGTGTTTCAATTGGGTTGGGACATTGTTAAAAAGCTGTAAAAGCAAAGCCATTCACCACACCCAGGTAAGCCCACCTTTTAGGTGTGATTCAGTGATCTCAAATGAGACTAAGAAACATCAACTGCTAATTATATTCAAACCATAGAAGTCAAAAGCCTTAAGAAAAAAGCTTTAATTCCCTGTGGCACCATCAGCCTACCCTCTTGCCCCGGTACATAATAGAGAGATTGAACAAACTTTGAGGAGCTTTTGTTGGTGTAAGGAAAACACATTTTGACACATTTAGCCTCCTTAGGCAAATCATTTATCTACACAATAGAAATAGCTTCATATCATTACATAAGATAACCTACAGATATTAAGTTAATTCACTAATACTGTAATCATTTCGTACATGAAGTGGAATTTGGCAACCATATAAAAATGCACTTTTAACACAAAATGTAAAAGTAATGTCGCTATTTAAGTTCAAATAATTTTATCTTTGATCTGCCAGATTTATATAGCCTAGTCAAACTGAGGTAAGATGTACTTAAAATGAAGAGATGGCAAATCACACCTATAAACAAGGATTAATAAATAAGATTACATATTATATATAAAAGAGAAAGAAATAGAGGACAGCGCTGTGTTGAACTTTAAAAATATAACTGAGCAAAGAGCTGCAAAGGCTGAATCAAACACTGGTCCTATTTTAAAATGAAAATATATATTTATATTACACTAAAAATCTGTAGCTAAAAAACTATTCAAAATTGTTATAGCAATACACACATTGAAATTATATAGAGCTATACAGTGGGATCAAGATCAACTGATACATATTCTGCACCATAAATGGGGATTTACATAGAACTTAGAGTACTCAGAGGCAGGGAAATTTAGGAACCTTTCAAGAGTGGAAACAGGATCAATTACCCGATCACGGGAAAGATGAAATTTGGCTCCTCCGAAAGGCAGAAACTCCTTCAACACAAAGGACCGTATTCACACCTAAGACGCAGAAGCTTCTTAGGTACGAATATTTAGTAAATTACCTACTACGTATGTGTAGTAGGTCATTTATGCAATCTACGTACCATTAGGTACGTAGCTTGCCTCTGTGCTGTCTTCAAAGATCGCACGGAGTAGTTTAAGTAGAAAGAGGCGGCGTAATGCTGCTTGGGGTGTGCTTAGTTAGAAGTGGGAGGGGGAAGGGATTTAGATTAGCCAGGGAGGGGGGGG
>WWET01000595.1:307588-317601 GCA_011038615.1 Limnodynastes dumerilii
CCATACTCAGGACCTGCCTCCATGCTATCGGGTCTGAACCTGGTCACAGCCAATACCACATACTCAGCTGAGTAGATAACAATAACGTAGATTGCGTATATGTGCCCTTTAAGACCGCATATATGCAATCTACGTAACTAAAAGATACGTAGATTACGTACAATAGTTACTACACATATGCAGTAGCTACCTATCGGCAAATTACGGCTGTGCGTGGAAGACGGCCGTAGTTGAGGATCCGGCTCTATGTGCAAAAGCTAAGAATTCTCCCTGCATGCAAAACATTTATTAATTTGTATCCCTCAAATTGCACCGTTTCACCGGGAATGTTTTTAGAATACATATATGTCGTTAGCATAACCTACTTGTCTGAACGGGCCTTTATAGAGTGAGTATTGATATGTGTACTGCTGAGATAAATTGAAATGATACGTTGACTAGTAAATTAAAGGAACAGTCATTAATATGTTTTCTATTCAACATGCTTATATGTAATTTGTTTGTGACTAAGATTATATTTCTCCTCCACATGTCCATCATTCCCTTTTATCCAATGTATTGTTATTTCAATATTTTACCTTATTGACTTGGGTTCATAGTGTTTGCTGCAATAAATTCATGAGGTAATGTAAAGAGTACTTTGTACCTTCTTGTTATCTGTCTTTCACCTATGACTGATTACCATCAGTCACATATCTTGTTTTGTTTCAATTATAGTTATGGCTTTATAAAACATTTAAACATGTCTTGTTGTCTATAGTACTGAAGTGAGTAATAAGCATATCTTCATTTTTTCCGGAAATTATAATTCCATGCACATTATAAGCTTTTCCTTATCTGTGGATGCAGGCAAGATGAGATGTGATCATATGTTTTGAGAGTATGTGTAGCTCCAACAGATTTTCTCCTGCATATGCTCACAAATCCCCCATATTGCTGGAGCACAATGCATCATGTGCAGGGAACAAAGAGTTCTGATTTGTCATAGGTCTTTGACCTCCCCCATTAAAACTGGTTAACTAGAACTAATTGGCTGCTCCTGAGCAGCAATTAGTGGATTTATTAATCTAGCTATGACAGGTGTGAAAATCAGTTAGTGGTCTTTATCTAACCCAATCACCAATATGCATATCTGATTAACTGTTTAGGATTACGCTATCCCTTAATTCATCACAAAAAAATGCATCAAATTTATCCCTGTAAATTGAACTTGACTAGTGATTAACAGTTGCTAGAATTGTCCTCCTTGTTTATATTTTGAGGGTTGTAAGTTTACTTTAGTAAGTATAATCATTTTAATTCACAGTGTAGCTATCATTTTCTGTTTTGGTTGGTTTGTTGGTTTTAGTCATAGTGTCTTATATCTGACTGAAAAAATAAATAGAATACTTTATCGTTACCCCGTTATTGTATATTCCTATATGCTTACACAGACTCTTAAAAAAAAAATAAAAAAAAAAAATATATATATATATATATAGTGATTAAGTAGATGTGCCAAATCTCTATCTACTTCTCTGCAAGTTGTGTTGTATTTGTACAAAATTATTACAACATAGTTGTACGTAAGTATGTTGAACAAATAATAACCACTTTATACTATCAAGAACTACTAAAACGAGTTTGTTTAATGATAAAACTAGCAACTGCCCCATATAAAACTCACCAAACTTTTTTTGAAACTGTCTGTCAATATGGCCTCATATATGGATAATACTTTGTATTTGCTTTAGAAAGTCTCTTTTTGGCTATTAAATGTATTATTGCATACACTGTGGAAATAGTATTGTTTAATACATGTGTTACTTGCATAAAAAAGTGTTTTTCAATTCAATCTGATCATATACCCAGGAAGAGGGGGCTAACCGTTTTATCAGAGATATCCTATCAGTGTGTACACTGCAATGATCATCAAAGTCGTTGATGTCTGTTCAAATCATTACTTTGTATGCTGTCCTGAGCTATGCAACAATTATGCATCTACTTCATGGATTTTGTGAGTGTGCATGTTCATATGTTTGGTGCAAAGGGTTATGGGAAAAGAAACAAATCTTGCTTGTAAATTGTATCTGTGTGTACCAGCATGCTCATTGGGATATAAGTAGTTGGCAATGTTGTTTAAACATTTGCTATATATCTTGATATATATCTTCTGAAAGTTAATGCATTGTAAACCCAGTTTAAGTCTTAGGTCTGAACATTGCATCTTGCTAGACAATGTCAGTTGCAGCACAGACAATCACAGGTAAAGCTGGGAAAACATTGGAGGGTTTTATGACATTTAGCGCGCAGTAATCAGTGGATAGCTCTGATATGTTACCAGTGTGCACTGCCCCACAATGCTTCAGAATCATCTGAAATAGCATTGCATGATGGAACATTAACTAAAAAAATCCCATCATGTGGCCCGATTTAACCAAACTTGCAGTTGACAGTCTTCCCCAGCCTCAGAGTCTATCTCAGAAGTTTGTCAGGGGAACAAGGCTTAAAGATATATGTCATAGTTGCCATTTTCCCCTGAATGTCTGGAAGTCTCATGCAAATTCGGTGTTTGCTCCTAAGAGTGCAGGCAATTTTCCTGCATTTGGGCTTGAAGATGTTATTTAAGAGTGTGGGTCCCCATTGCGAATGGGCCGTTTACTCCCAACCAGTTCTGAACTGGCTAGGATACCGATTGCTTATGCCTTGATGAGGTATAGCAATCGATCCCCGGAGCACTAAACACGGTGCTCCAAAAGGTAAGTAACCCCACTCCCTAACTCTAAGTCTCCCCCCCAGCAGCCTTACCCTAAGTCTCTCCCCCCGCAGCCTAACCCTTAGTGCCCCCCACAGCCTAACCCTAAATCCTTCCCTCTTCGCAGCCTAACCCTAAGTCCTCGGAGAAGGTTACTCACCCCTCCGATGGTCCGGCGGCGGCGCTTCCGAAAATGAATGGGTGAGTATGCGAATCGCATACTCTCCCGTTCAGAAAAACAAAAATTCTGCGTTGGCTTTCATTTGAAATGAGAGACATCACAGCAGGGACTCGTAATGGTTATCTAATGCAAACCACTGCCTGAAGCCCTGCCCCTTGTCTTTCAATGCCTTCCCTCTTCGCAGCCTAACCCTAAGTCCTCGGAGAAGGTTACTCACCTCTCCGATGGTCCGGCAGCGCCGCTTACGAAAATGAATGGATGAGTATGCGAATCGCATACTCTCCCTTTCAGAAAAACAAAAATTCTGCGTTGGCTTTCATTTGAAATGAGAGACATCACAGCAGGGACTCGTGATGGTTATATAATGCAAACCACTGCCTGAAGCCCTGCCCCTTGTCTTTCAATGCTGTGACCCATAGCGTTACTAAGGATGGGTTGAGCTTCATGATGTAATTTGTGCCAGCATGCCTGGCCTATCCTTAGTAACACTATGGCTCAAAGCATCGATAAGCAAGGAGTGGGACTTCAGGCAGTGATTTGCATTAAATCACAACCCGAGATTCAAAGAAGAAATCAGCAACTATTATATATGTTGTGATTTGTGTTTGGTTTACCTTCAGTTTTGAAGAGTATATGTAGTCAAATCTGTAACATTGAGCTAAACTCTATTTTCCTCTTACGGATCCATTGTCAGGTTGAGTTCATTAGGATATATTCCTCAAGCAGTAGTCATTTGACATTCATCTGTGCATTAACAGAGATATATTGACTACCTTACATTTTAGAGGTGTCTATGAAAAACAGTTCAGTCACTATCTACAGAGCCAACAGTTGAATCCAAAATTGCATGCAGCTGTTTGAAATGTATGTCTCTGTAGCTTTAGAACTAGACAAGGAGATTTGTATTTCCTGTTTTAATTAAAGAGGACTTTCTCAGTACAAGAATAAAAGAGGATTCTTGTCCCTAAAGGCACGCATCTGTTTTGCATAAGACATAAGTGTAGTATAAGTGTGAGAAATTGCTCAAGGATGGTCATATGGTCCAGGACACTGCATATTCCTACCTCAGAGATGACTGAACTCTTTTTTCCACATCGGACTTATGGATCTCACGAATGTTTGTACTCTACTAAAAACAAAATGTTAATCTCCAGGGCATTGTTTACATAAGGCTACATAATGTAGCATTTTATCAAACGCTGTTTGCTTTCTTTAAATGACTGCTTGGTATATTTATGACTGCAAAATGTCACTGTGCAATTAAGGCATAACATATTGTCTTTACTAAGATTAAAACTGAATCATTTTTGCCAAACTGAAAAATCTATGGGGAGAGTTTACTTTAACATAAACAGTCACAGATATTTGACACTTAGTCAGTAATAATTTCATTGGATAGAGAAAAAAATGACGTTACTTAAGAAGCTTTTATATTGCTATGGATTTCCTCTCACTTTATTTTGGGGGAGAGTGAAATTGCTTTACATCATTTTTTAGGGGCATTAGTGTTTACAAGAAATCCCACTTATTACGCCCCTGTATTCCAGCTAATGGTGTAAACCCTCATGTGCTCATTGACAGTGATGTATGCCTTTGTCTGCACTCTAATATTCTAAGGCCAAGGCATAGAAAGGTGAAAATGGGGATAATAGCTACTGCTGTCTGCATTTGGAAAGTCAGAGGAAATAACAGCAAGAGAACGCAAATGAAGATGGATGATTTACAAAGGGATGGAAGTGATATGTCCTGAGGAGTGGCAGATATGGACGAATGGCTCCTATTCGGCCTGAACTTTTTCTGCTTGTGCTGTTTTGAAAGGGCAAGGTTTCAGAAAAGTACTTCCTGGCGGTGACCGCTGCGCAACATTGTACACTGCAACACAGGGTCAGATACAGGTCAGTGTGCAACCCTTTTGGGCTTTGCTTATAATTCTATAAGATTATATTGCTTTTTGAAATGTAATTGACTGATTTCCATAATTACAAACATCTTTTTGACACCCAACTTTGAAAGCTGATATATGAAACAGAAAATATATATCAGGAAGTAAATGTGAGGATTGGGATTTTATTCTTTTATGTTTAAAAGTATTTATTACTGTATTATTACTAAATATTTCAACATATATACAAATCCATTGCAATATACTGTAATAAGTACTTAATTCTGTAATTCTGTGGCAACCAGATACTTTTCTAAAGCCAAAATGGGCAGCACAGTAATAATTACATTTCAAGAAGAAATACTTTATTATGTTATGAGATGTCAGAAAGCATATTTCTGGAAGACAAACAATCGTTATCTGTAATTATAAACACATTTGACAATAAAGGAGAAGATGTTGGGTGCCTCAGGTAATGACTTGGAGAGTCGCATGCTAGGGCCACCATTTGCCCATTACTGATCTAGTAGTTACCCTCTAAAGCTTGATACACACATATCCAAAATGTGTGCAATCTGATCATCCTGTTGGCCTGACATTGGATACGCCCCTCATATGATCATTCATAACATCCAGTACTGGGCACCTGGACAGGTCAAATTATTTTTAAACCTGCTTAAAAATCAGCCAATCTGACGCCAGTCACCCAACCAGTTTACAAGTTGGAGGTCTGCTGTAAAATTGGGTGTGAGATCCTCTATAGGATTATGTAAACAGTTTGATCTGGAGTTGGATCAAGATGATTGGACACATGTGTATCCAGATTTAGCTGTCTCTTTGTTGGTCTTTGCAACCAACCTACAATGTGTCATTCAACCAGTTTACATAAAACTAGATTTAAAAAAATTATTAATAGCCGCATGTATGTATATATATATATATATATATATATATATATACATACACACATCTTAAAATGGACATCCTTTTTCACACAACAACTACTAAATAGCAAACAGGATAGATCCAAGTAGATTTTGCTATGATGAGTCTTCCTCCCCTCTGATCCTGTTTCTAAACACAATTGCAGTAACTGTTGGTCATAAGGTCTACAATGGTAATATATAAATGACTTTTTTTCCTTTGTTCCGGAAGCTTTAGTGCAATGTTACTGAAATTGTAATTAAGATAACAGTGAAAGAGAAGAAACATAGGATATCTTTAATTAAAAATAGCTTCAAGTGAGTAAAGTTCAAACATCAAAGTACCTCACATGGGGTATGATGCCCGGTCTCTAATTTTACCTAATATCCAGCATCTGGTGCAGACTGGCTTGTGGTATAACAGAGACTAGGAGGAAGTACATTACTCATAGATGAAAGGAGGAAAATCACTGTCCTCACTAAAAATAGCTTTTTTTGCCAGCCTATATCAGTTCGACGTATGATTAAACAGTAGTTGTCTGGAATCAGTGAGGAGACAATAATTAAGCACAACTGTTTCCTCTTGAAGGCCAGATCCAGGTGGTGAAAGTTAAGTGTTCTGTCACTCAGATAAGGTACTGAAAGCCATTTTCCTGTATGTCCTCTCTGGGTCTTCTTCAAATTGAAACTTTCTTGGTGTGCTGAGCTGTGGACAGACACAAGCCAGGTCTTCTCAACACATACAGGCTGAGCTGTGGGAAGTAAGGGCTCAATGACCCACGTCAGATTAGATTGGTTTATTCTACTGAACAGTTACCTACAGCTGGTTCATAACACAGGACAAGTGGCTTGAGTTAGGAAGAGTGTGTGACACCTAGTAAATAATATTAGGCTTAGAAATTGTCATGGAATTACACATTACAAATAGAGAGACCTCTGTGAGCTATAAAAATGCATGTCCTATGTAGATAACAGCTGTAAACAGTAGTGTCATTCTGGAGTTCTCATTTATTTTTTTTTGCTTGTTTACATCCAACTGTGATATCAAAACAAAGAGTGGTCCTGCCCCAAGAAGTACCTCCTCAAAATAATTATATAGCAGCAGGGCACCGCATCCCAATTTATAGTCACCATGGCAACCAGACTTTGTTTTTTATATATATATATATATATATATATATATATATATACATACACACACACACACACACACACACAAAGAGGCCTGGCACTCTTGCAGTCACCCAGCAACAAACCATAACATTCTATCTTTAAAATAAAAGTCAATTAGTTACATACATCTGCAGATATATGATAAGCCACCAGCCACTTACAAGGCTTCTCTGTTTGGTGGTCCTAACTCTGTATTTGTGTAAACTCCCCTTACCTTGAGCACCTGCTTTACATTACCTTATAAGTTGATTTGAGCAACATCCATCTTGGATGTGTGTGTGTGTGTGTGTGTGTGTGTGTACAGGGAAACAAATGTAGTCATTCAGAATAAATAATATATGGAACAAAAGACTATACACTGATAAGCTCTGGATGAGGGGAGGAAGAAAGGACAGTCTTGGGAGTCTGTGGTTTCCATATTCTAGGTTGTGGTTTCCAAAATCAAAGAAATATCCTAATAATCCTAATGGATTGTCTTCCGAAATTCTTTGGATTTGCTGGTCTAGGCTCTATCAGTGGCTTAGCCCGATCCCTGAAGATAGATTTTCAGGGTTATATACTATAATTCTACTTAGGCCAGCTGTAAACCTGTGGCTAGATTTTAATGCACCATTTTATGGAGGATCTTGCATTGAAAAGGTTGAGACACACTTATGCCAAAAGCTGAGCAAGCAGGCAGCCCTTTGAAATGAGTTGCTTGTGCAGCTTGGTTTAGAAACGGCCTCCTTGCTAACAATGCTTTGTCTGTAGTATCAGCTTGCTCCTCATTTAGAAGGCCAAATAAAGAGTGATTCTGTGGTTTGTCATTAATGGCATCACAATCGGGCAGGGGGTTTTGTTCTTAAATGGGGGCTTTGTCTTATCCCTGCTGTGTAAGCCCCAACCAAGCACTCCTCACCTGTCATAACTGTCATACATTTAATTCATCATGCTGCCTAGTCAGAAGCCATGCGCTGATACCATCAGAAGAGGAGCGGGAGGTGGATGGAGATTCTTATAACTTTAGTGATCAAAAGGAGATTACAGGGCAAATAAGATTTTAATGAAGAATAGGCTGAAAATAATTTGTTGATTTTCTGCATCATACTTTTACATTATAGATAAAGAATATTCATAAGTTTATGGCATTAAATCTTTTCATGTCTTGCTAAAATAACAAAAGCTTGCATAAAAATGGTAGTTTGCATTTCAGTGTATAATATAGTATAAACACAGAATGGAAGTTGCTCAATCAATTTATAGGTAAATGTAAACAGGTGCATGAAAGGCAGGAGTTAATCTGCTAGCCACAGAAACATATATATTGTTTCTAAAAATAAGGCTTTTATGATTGCGTTCTAATCAGAATATATGCATAACTGTTCTAAAGTATATTTCATTGATGATCTAAACAGAAAATGTTGTTATGAATATTAAAAAAAAAAAAAGCATAAGTTCTGTATAAGTTCATCTGTTTATTTAATTAGAAATATCAGATCTTCACATTGTGAGCACACTGAGGACCAACATCTTAAACAGAACAGAGTCATAATGATTGTTGTGACTGCACTGTGTGAAATGTACTACCACCTCTACGTGTGAGGTCCAGAATATTATGTGTATATCAAGCTAGTTCCACTGGCTTAGCTAATACCCCCTGGCAGCCAACATGCCACTCTGTTGGGTATGGATCTGTGGTTTCATAGTATTTATTTATTTGTAAAGCCATATGGATGCCCAAGAATTGTGCCAGCTATATTCTCAAAATCCCAGAAGGGAGTGATCTCCAAACAGGCTGGAAGATAGCAATTGTATTTTGTCTTATGGTAAGCCTAATTACAATGCCCTGTTGATAGCGATAAACCACTAGATATTTTACAATGTAATATGGTGTATTGTACTATATGAATTAAATATGCTATGTATAAAATTACATGTGTAAAAATATTTTGGGAATCTTACTCTGTGTTCATATTTAATCAATATCTTTGCTAATTTTGCAGACACGCAAATGGTTATTGTGTGTCACTAGTGTGCTGAACACCTGGGGTACACATCTGTTTCTAAAACCTAATGATTGGATCACTACAAATTAAATTATGAAGTGTTGCTGGTCCACACAGTCATGGCACACTACTATAGACTATTTAACATACACTTTTTTCTCTTTTATCAATATGGGAAGCTTTATACTAGCACACTGACAGACACAATGGTGGAAATGGATATATATGCAAAAAATGCCCCCTGGTTTGTGGGACACAAAATGTACATTATTGTTCCTGCAGTAAAATATTAATGACTTGTTGGTAGCTCTAAGGATTCATTTGACAATCTCATAATATACACTATTTACAAATATGTATTAAAGTTTGTTTAAGGTATGAGATTAAACAATGAGTTGGCAATACGAGTGAAGGTAATAACAATGCATTACAATTTCTAAAGTCATCATTTTCACAAATGTATTCATTTAATCAGTATACCTAATCCCAATGATAAAAAATGGAATGTAACTCATGTAGTTATTTTATTATTAGTATTATTATTATCATCTTTTATTTATAAGGCACCACAAGTTGTCCGCAGCGCCATACAAAGAACAACAAAATACAGTAAAGACATACAGGACAGGAATTGACAGCATAGTACATTATACAATACAATACAAATATGAAAAAATATCACAAACATATAAAAATATAAATAAAGTGAAGCGTGCACAGACAATAAGACAAGACATGAGGTATCAAGCTTGGACGATCAGGCTTGCATGGGTCAGGGAGAAGGAGTGCAGTGGGAGGTAGAGAGAGTGAGTGAAAGGGAGCACCTGGTGCGGAGGGGGTAAAGGGTAGCAGATGGGTACAAGAGGGTACAAAGGGAAGGGGGAGTGGTGGAGGAGGGGACAACCCTAAGATGAAGGGTCCTGCGCAAGTGGAAGCGATGGATTATCAGAAGACATAAGAAGGAGGGGGGGTGAACGCACTGCTGGTGGGAGCGCTGAAGAGGAAGGGATAGAAGTAGATGAAGTGAGGATGCTAAGTGGAAGAGGGATAGGCTAGCCTGAATAGCGTTTTGAGTAAGCGTTTGAAGACCTGCAGGTTAGGGTAGAGTCTGACTGGAAGAAGGGGGCCATTCAAG
>WWET01000595.1:322111-336368 GCA_011038615.1 Limnodynastes dumerilii
ATGCCAACAGGTGACACGCCAAAGTGTCAGGATGTCACTCATTTGGTACACAAAAGGAAGGGAGGGAGAATAACTTCTGGTACACTGGAACAGTCATAAATAAAAGGAAGTCAGTAGCAACAGTACTTTTCAGATTGTCACATATAAGATTATTCTGTGAACAGCTAAACTCATTTGTGAACTTAAGATAAAAGACCAACAGTTTGTAGATCATGAAGACCCTGCAAATGTATTAGGTAAGAGAAATAATGTGTATTAGGAATGTCATAAGTTCTATTGAACATAAATAGTGGTCCAGGCTGATGTGAATACATAAAAAGGGTCTACAAGAACACTGAATTCAATTATATATACAAAATGGTTATGTTAAGTAAATATTTACTGTTTCAAATGAAAATTCTCTACATTTTAATCCTTAATAAAAGCAATAAAATAGAGCTAGCCTGGTAAGAGCAAAAGCAATTTAGTTTTAGAAATATTTGTATTATTATTCATAATAATAAATGATAATAACTCAATACATAAATGGAAACTGAAGATATAAACATTTTGTAATTCTAGGTTAATATGCTTTATTTTGCTTTATGAATGCAAACTGTTTTCCTCAATTGATCGCAGTTTCATAGAAGTAATTACATGTTCTACTTTGGGGAAAAAACTATTTTAATAAACTTTGTTTCAACTATAAATCTTAATGTTCTTCGTTTGTATCCTGAAATTCCAGTAGGAATTAATGTTTAAAACTACTATTCATGGAGTAAAAGAAATATACGTTTATTTGCTGAAAATTTGGTTTATAAAAAGAGCTTGAATTGATGAGCATCATTGCAGGAGTGCTAAAAATACTTTCAATAATCATTAGAGCAAACACAATTATAAGGAAATATATTACATTAAATATATATGTACAAATATTACCACATTTTTTTGTGTTTAAACTGGTCTCCTTAATGCAGTCTGTTTGTTATTACCTTGTCTTGTTTTAATATGATTGTTTAATATAGTAAAGCACTATGTAATATGCTGACACTATATAACTACCCAATTATAGAATGATTCTAAAAGGATGGTTATGATTCATCTGGTTTAAATCTATATCACTTTGTATCAATGTTTCCCATAGACCTCTATCTTGAATTTTTGTTGATTAATTGAAATAATCTATTAAAAATAGAAAAATGTTAAAAACTAAATTAAGTAGAAAAAAAAGCTTTGTTGACTGCAAATTTCTAAACCATCTAACACAATAAACAAATTCTAATCCATTAAAATGGATGCATCCACATAACATATCCCAAGCTTTTATGCAGAGCAAAAGTACAAAGTTTAAAATAATGTGTTTATTCTCTAAAGATAGTTTCTTTCCATTATATAGGAAGCCTTGCATTAAAGGTGAATTTAGTTAAGTTTCCAATTATATGTCAACAGAAGGCTAAAATATTTAGTTTGAAATTAAATGTAAAATAAAAAATAAAATGTTTTATTCTTGGATTCTTTTTAACAATGTTTCTGCTCATAAGCAAAATTCAGAAACCAAGCCAGGCTGCTATTGTGCTTTTTTCTTTCTTTCTTTTCTTCCTGATTTCACTCAGCCTAAGCAAACTGTCTTGCACATCTTAAAACAATTTGGCAATCGGAATTATCAGCCTGGCCAAAAAGAGTTTGTTTTGTTAATTGCTCTTGTTAAGCCTAATTACTAAATGGGGGAGGAGCTGATGCAAGGGGAGGGAGAAGCTTGTGGAAGGGAAAACTTTAAAATCCTTGAAGCAGTCTGGAAGACGGCTAGATTTAAAGAGCCAGTGAGAGTGTGTATACAGACAGACAGTGAATGCGTGCGAGTTAGTCACAGATGTTACACATGGACTAAAACTGGAATGCACTTACTCCAGACTGAATACCTGCTGTATGGAAATACCCCAAGGTACAAAATTACATACTCATTTTATGCATGGATGATTTCTATTTTGTTTATATATTGCAATAGAAAATTCTTGTCATATGGATTTCTTTCTGTTACTGTTTTAATGATAACGTTGAAAGTCAATCCGAATAAAATATTTTGTGTGCATTGTAAGAAGAAAAATGTAATCAAATTTATTTATAAAATATTTTTGTGTGTATATAATATATATATATATATATTTGGATGAGATTAAGTTAACTTTTATAATTAAAGCAGCTGATTTGCTACTTACAGTGGAGAAAGGTATAGGGCTCCTGCTGATATTCTTTGTTTACTGGAGATAGTGTTGAGTAGTAGTGTTTATTTGTGCTTGTTATTTATACTGGCTAATGTAGCATACTAGATAGATCTACTTCCTGGGCCTCGTATTTTATCCTATAGCTTTTATTTGACAAATGGTTTCTATTTGACACTGTTTTATCAGTTAAGCTTCTACTGGGTGCTGCTTGCTTCTGCTTTATCACAAATAAGTGAGTTATCTTAGATACATTAACAGTCTGACAATTCTCAGTGGCAGCAATTGATGTGAAGTGCAGTGAGGTAGCAACAAAAAGCGCACTGCTTTTCTACCCTAGGATATTGAGCTGTGTTGGACATACATTGGTCCCTGTCCTTTTGAACAGCACATGGTATTCCAAATGTTGACCGCCCAAAGAGGCATTGTTAAACACAAATCTGCTATTTTTAGAGTTTTGTGCACTTTCTGTTTTTTATTTCTGTCCATTTGTGTTCATGCTGAGATATTTTGTTACCTTGCCTTACATGAGAAAGATGTACTTCTATTTGATAAACACATGACTGGGAAATCCTTTGTACTATGATAATATTATGCATTGCTTCTAATACCCATGTTGAAATGGTGTCTGATTTAAAAAGGGGTTAAGTGATGATTCTTCCTGTTAGTGTTTTGCAAATTTGGTGACTAATGCTTCAGCCTGTTAGTGGGCATCTGTCGTTCTCTGAGTGTAATGAAAAGTACAGTTTAAGCACTGGTGAGCCAAATTGAGCATGATTAGCTGTTATTGCAGATTAGTGTACAGTATTGTCTGGTGCTGCAGAGTATTGATCTGGATGTGTCTCACCTCACTGTTTGCTGTTTTCTGTGAAGTGACGGACTCTATAGAGAGGGGGTTGGTTGTATGCAGGCAAAGGTCCAGATGGGGCAGAAAACTGGTCCTGAAAAGACCGTGCCAGGAAGTAGGTCAGGTACTCCGAGAGATTATACGAATCACGCATCATCCCTGTGTGGCAGGAGGCAAGACAAGCAGCACACAATTATGAGGAATTAGAACAGCAACAAGTAGTGCAGATTTATCAGCATTAATTGTCTATTGTCAGGACAGGGCCCTTCTTGCAGATCACGGCTGTTGGCAACCTCCTAATACCTTTAATGGACTCTCCATTGTAGGATTATCTCTTCTAAGAACAATGTCTTTCTTTAAGAAGAGTTGCTTGGACTTAAAACTGCTGTGTGTACCTTTCTTTTTGGCAATTTAAAGAGGAAGCTAAAAGAGGACACAATGTTGCTCTTCTATCAGTAACTGTATTCCTTGAGAGCTACCTATTGAACATTAACCGTATTACCCCACCTTCTCCAACGAGACCTATCGGGAAACAATAGGTTGTTTGATAGAGGTAGAGATAAGTAAGGACAAATTCTTAAAGAGTAGTCCCACACCCTTTTGCAGTATTTATGTGTGTTTTCCATAGTAAACATTGCAATATTTAGAGATGGATAAAGTCCCATCTTTAAATTAAACAGCTAATACAAAAATGTAAATTGTGTGTTTAGCCATTTCCCTTTAATGCTGCATATACAAATTTATAAGGTCTACAAAAATCATCCTATCATGACTGAGAGTAATGTAAAGGGGATTTCACAGATCACCCTATATTGCCAATGAGAACTCAATGTAAATATGAAAGTAGCATGAGACACTAGTTTGAACTGCTGATTAATGAGATCATTGAGGCTTTTGGGGAACATAAGAGATTACATAAAAAGCACAGTCATGACTTTTGAATCAATTAAGAGGGGTTTACAGGTAGCAGTTACTACCTGAATTGATAACCCATAATATATAAAATTATAAATATATGTGCAGGTGGTTAGAAAGCAAAATATGCTCTTACATGGAGCATTGTAGGTACAGTCATTTTATATGAATACAGATTATGGTCAAGAATGTCAGCAGTGGTCAATCTATGCAAATACGCTGCCTAATGAACTCCTGTTTATGTTTTTGGTTTGGGTGGCATTGTTTTAGAACAGAGCCTGTAAACAGGGTTTAAATACAGTCCAGCACGATGGAATAGTGTATTAGTTTAGCAATTGCATAGCTTCTGCTTTAAAAGTAACGTTTAACATAAGAAAACAGCCATGGCTGTACTTTCAGTTTGTAGAAAAGAGAACCCCCCTCCCCACCCACACACTTTCTTTTTATCCTGTATTACGTTATGTTGCTAAAGGTGAATGAAAATCCTCCAGGCCATCTGCATCTCAAAGTGTCTGCGCCGTCTCCATCTCTGTGGAGCTGGGGCCACCTTCAGTCTGCATTGTTTCTCTGCGGAGTCACCTGATTAACCCCTTGCGGCCCGCCGCACAAACCGGCCGCGCGTAAACTTTCCCCATTCCGAAGATGTAAAGCGCATTCAAGGAACATTTGCGAGACGATATATGTGGCGCAGGAAGATTTTATTTTATTTGGTTTTATAACATAATACTGGTGTGTCAGCGTAACCCGTCCTACTGACTGCTTGACGAGACGTCACTTAATGGAAGGTGTGAGGTGAGGTCATGGGGAATGTGTGTATACCTGCCCCTTTCGATATCTGGCGGCAGCAGTCCCTGGTGATACTTCCAGTCACTCCAGGTAGCTAGCTGGTAGTAGCCCCACCTCCGTGTGACAGCGCCGTGTAAATACTAGTTGTAGGAAACAGGAAGAGAAAGGAGCCAGTTGGTGTGTTACAGGCAGTGGAGTAACGCTAGAGCCGTCCTCCCGGCAAGACAGTATAGCCGTGCATACCGCACCTGTCTGCCAGTATGAAGAGGAGACTGCCTGCTCTCCCCCTCCCTCCTCTCTGACCCTGCCAAGGAAATATACCTCATTTATCTGGGATAGAACATCCTCCAATGTTGAGTTTTCGTTTTGGAAAGTGTGTGGAATCTGCCTGGGTAAGAAATCCCCTCTAGTTTCAAACTTTTTTTTTATTATTATTATTATTATTATTATTTTATTTTTTTTTAAACGTTAACCGTTTTTCAGACTTTGTCATTTACATTTTGGGTTTCTTTTCTATAGCAGTTAATCTTATAAAAAAAAAAAAAAAAAAAAAAAAGGAAAAAAATTATATATTTTACACTGCATATCATAATTTGCAAGATCGTGGGATTGTTTTATTGTTATTATTTCTATTATATTTACTTAACGTTGAATGGGTCTCTGCGTTGCTGTTCCCATATACAATCCATCTATACAGATTTGAATCTTTTATAGTAAGTTGAAGGTTGTGTACTGGAATCACCCTGACTATCTAGGAATATTTGTCTATAGGAATGAAAGGAGGATGGAGTCATTTTATGTAGTATAGGAATTGTGTGAATATAAAGGAGTTAACCAGCCCCCTCCCCTACCAGTTGTCTAGAAGATGTTGTTGCTGCAAGGGGTGCTGGCAGGATGTAAAAGTTTTGAGTTTTTTTTTTTCTTGCGTTTTCTTTAACTTGGACAGGATGAAAAAAAAGACGTCAGAGGAGTTAGGTTGTTTTGAAAGTTATTTGTCAGCTGGAAGCTGGTGGGAAAGTTCAGGCTTCCCCATTCGGAAGAGTCAGGCTGAGTTCCGCTCCTTGTAGCATGCAAGTTCCATTTTTAGCTTCATTCAGATGTAGACCACAGCTTCTTCCTCTTCCTTTCCTTGTTTGTGACACTTTCCAAGGCATTGCTTCCAAGGGGACAGAATAATCTAAGACTCACTACATTATGCATGCTTGCTTATAGCTCACAACATATAGGTGAAGGCAGTTCCTAATTGTTGGCGTATATAGAGGTAGTGAACTACAGTCATGATGTATAATTACTAAAAAAAAAAAAAAAAAAAGGGTTAAAAAAATAAACATTCTATTAATAACTAGTTTCTGTTTATGCTTCATCTTTTTCCTTCACTTTATTTAGATGAGTAATATCAATGTAACTGCTTGTTCCCAATGTAACTGCTTGTAATTTACGCAATCTCAGTCTCAAAATGAAACACATCACTGAAGGATTGTAAGAACTATTTTCTATTTTTCTTCCCATATTGCAGGCTGCCACACTACAAAGAGCAATTACACAATTTGAATCTCCCCATCCAAAGGGGACATAACAGACCATGAAAATGGACATGGAAGGAGTTGATATGACTCTATGGCCAGAGGCTGAATTTGAGTCAAAATGTACATACATAGTGAAGGATCATCCATGGGACAACAGCTCAGATGGAAATAACATTGTCCAAGCACAAGCTTCCTTGCCGAGGAACTTACACTTTAAATATACATCTGGCTCCAAAGAGGTTAGTAGATTTGAGATGGGTTATTTAGCATCTAGTTCAAGAATCTCTTCCTGGGAAAGGTTTCAGCTGCAATAACATGCAGGGTCTGCTACATCTTATGGAATTTTTTTCTTTTATTTTTGGTTTGATTGTTTTAAAAGCCATGAAAGTTTTTGGAAGGTGCCAGAGTGAGGATTAATGAATTTACAAACATTTTTTCTTTGACAACCTTTACCAGGACTGATGTTAGTGGCCAGGAAACCATGGCATTTCTTAGTGTCATTTAGGGTTCTGAGGTAGAGATTCCACAGCAGTCTTTCTGTCAGCTTTTGTTTTTGCTGCTTTGGTTTTTTTTTTTATTTCTCAGCAGACTGCAAACTATTCATTTGTGAGTTGGTACATTCTTGAAGTTTTTGTTTTTATAAGGGCTGTGAATGAGCAAAGGGCTGTTTACATTTTTATTTGGTAATTATAGTTAGGTGTATTACTGAAATGATCACCTGGATTGTAATCTCAGAGACCTTCCTTTGTGCTACTGCATTCCACAGATTTCCAGCAGAACAACTTCTTGTATTGTAACAATTCTATTAAAGACCTAGTCATAACATGAAGTATCACTACTAAAGCAGTTTTTACAGTATTTCTATACCATTTGTAAAAATGCAAGACCCATCCTCTAGATTAACTTTTGCTACCCATCTACCACCAGTACAATTTACTAGAGTAGTTTAAACATCAAACTATTGCTTCTTGTAATTTTCACGGAGTGCTAAAAATTCAGGTGCTTTTATAGCTCTTAAGCACTAAAAATAAGTTAATAATTAAGAGTGTCTCATCAAATTGGCACCTAATTATCTGTAAACTTCCTTTCAGGAATGGTATGTAAGGGTAGATTTACTAAACTGCAGAAATGGAACAGTTTAGATGTTGAACATAGCAACCAATCAGATATTACTAGAGAATGTCAGCTAGAATCTGATTGGTTGCTACAGGCAACATCTCCAGTTTTTCTTTTCCACAGTTTAGTAAATCATCTAACCTATAGTCAGAGCATTATAGCAACAAAACCATGTTAACCGTGGTGAATTCTTTGCCAGTTCTCGAGCATGTGTAGGTTGTACTGTATAAAGTAGATGAATTTCAGAACAGAAGAAAACAAAATGGTACCTGATTCAGGTTTTTTTTTATTTGCACAATAGGAGCATACGCAAAATTGATTGAAAAACGAGCACGCTTTTGAAGTATGCGAATGAACATGTATAGGCAAATAGGTTGCAGTGCTGCAGCCTATATAAGTTAGCATGTTTCAAAGTATTTTTTAAAGTGTCTTACACCAGCCCTGAGTTGCTTCTGCGCTCACCGCTGCACTGAAACGCAGTTCCATTAGCACACTAAAATGAGCACAGGCAGTTCAGCCATGTTTTGTCTGTTTTTTTGTGATTGCTCCTGTTCTGCACACACTCACTGCTAGTGATCCACTGCGCTTACACCTAAGGGATAGCCTTAATGTTTGGAAGATTGTTAACATTTGAGGATGGGTTACTGTTTTTTGTCTATTCTGCCACTGGTTGTCAGCAGCACTCCATTGTCCAGAAAATGATAGAGAATTGGTAGAGAGGTCTCTGGTGCCTGTAAAGAAATGGAGTGGGAGATTACATATGGACTTGCTAAAAGCCCCCTGCCTTCTCTCCTGAAGTGTTTACAGAAAAGGCCTTGCTCCAGCAATGAATCATGCAGACATTTGGGCTAGTTCCAGTGGCAGTTTCATCCTAGTTTAGATTAGCAGTGTTTTAATGAATTTTTACACACTTGATTGATATTGAAGTTTTCAATAGTCTTAATAATAATAATCATGGGAAATATAGCAGCAATTACACATTACCCATCCCATCCTTTTTTGGAGGTCAGTGGTCATTTGACACTGTGAGCAGTAACCTAATGTTAATTGTTTCACTTTCTTTATACATTTGCAGTATATGTGATGTCCTGTATTTGACAGTGAAGTTGAGAAGTTCATTTTAGATCTATAAACTGTGGTATCAAATCCAGTCATTTGAGCAATGCTGTGTCACTGAAACTATAGCACCAGATGTTTTTCACTTTACTCTTTCAAGTAAGGGAGTTTTCAAGAACGAATTGCTTATGAGGACAGCAGTATGAAAATACCTTGTATGAAAGCTTTTTGTGGGCAAGTTTGAAACCTTACTGTTCACAAACTAAAAGACATTTTAGGAGGGGGGCTTGCCATCTGCATTTATTAAAACAATGCCCTCTTCTTTTATTGGGGTTTTTTTATTCTCTGTGATTTTTTTTGTTTGTTTCTGAAGGCGATATACACTACTGATGCAGTTGGGACTTTTCTGCTTAAGTATGTAAAAAATGTGCAGCTTTTTAACCTAAGTGTTTCTCAAAGCACTAGTGTTCTCCCCCTGTCTGCGTCGCCCTCTGCTGTTCAGTTTTGGTTGCCTGTACATTTACTATTAAATTAAGTATTAAAATATCATCTTGCTTTCCCTATGTAATGATTGTGGACAGTGGTCAAGCATGTGACTATAAGGGGACTAGGCATATATAATCAATTTATTTTTTTTTTTTTAGATGTCTGGTGTTTTATTTTGCTGTGTTACCGTTGTTACATATCTCACCATTTTTTATTTCTTTCATAATAGGTGATTGGTGTTGTAAGCAAAGAATATATCCCAAAAGGAACTCGCTTTGGACCATTTGTTGGGGAGATCTATACAAATGACACTGTTCCTAAAAATGCTAATAGGAAATACTTCTGGCGGGTGAGTTTATAATACTGTTATGGCATCCTTTCCTTATAGGAGTACAGTGTGTATCGTTTCTTGCTAGTCCTTTTTACCTTTTTACTACATTTATTAACTATTAAGTAGAAACTATTGAGTTTCTAGTATTTTTAGTTGTTTTGAAGGAAAACACATAAATTTGCACTACTGTCATGAAGGTATTAAGACTTGTAGTCTTGGTAGATAAGCATATTTTTATCCTTACACATCTTTCAGTGATTCTACCAATATTCCTGCCTGTAAAAAGAAAAAGAATGTGAGGGTAAATGACAGCAAATCATTTCCTATTTGATACCATCCACATCCTCATTTAGAGGCTGTATTAGAAATGTTTGATATAGAAAGAGAGAGGATGTTTGGGGTTGAGCAAACCCCAATTGTGACATTATTTCTTGTAAGTGTACTGTGAGTCAGCATCTTCTCTGTGCTTTGTAGCACACGGAAAGAGCATAGTTTTTGTTAGTTTCTTTCTCTGTAAGTCTGATCTCACGCTGCTGCTCTTTTTTTATCTACCATTTATGAAATTGAGCCCTATTTCTAGAGAATAAAAAACTGACAAGCAGCCAATTTCCTCTAGCTTAAGAATCTGATATGAAAAAGGTGTCTGTGAAATTACTGTTTTTAACTATTAAATATTCTAGATGTTTAAGACTTCCAGTACTTTGTTTTGCACCCACAACTTTGATATTAATGCCTATTTTTCCTGCTTCATTTTCAAACTAAACTTAATATGTGATGCAGTGTTTTTTAAGCCTTTGTTCTTTTAAATCTTCACGTTTGTAGAAAGCATTATAAAGTATAAAATATTATTAAACTTGACCTACCATCGGTACATAATAGTTTTTACTGTGACACTCCAAATGAATAGATAAGAAGGGGATAAAATAAACAATATGGTTCAATTATGCAGAATGGAGTCAGCAATGACCATTAGTAGTGGAGGAGAGCAAAAATGGAACCATGTGCTTCCCACACTATTCCTTGGCAGACACTATAACCAGGGCTGCCTGTTGTACTTCAGCTGGTGAAATGACCTAAAAATCTAAAAGAAAGGCATTCCCTTTGCTTTCCCCATTTTTTTTGGTTTTAAGGCAACATGAACCTGGAGATTCAGAATATCTTAAAACACCAGACAAACCATTGAAGGTACTGGAAGCCAGAGCTATGGTTGCGAAAAAAAAGAAACTCTTTGAGATCCATTGACCAGAACAGAAACCATTGTTTCTTTTTAACAGCAGTCTTTCCTGTAGTCTCACTTTCATAAGCAGAACATGTTAAGAGAAGCGTATAAAGTTTTGTCTCGTAACATTTTAGTCTAAATATAAGTCTTAACTCTCCATTGTCTTGTTATTTTTAACTTGCAAGGGAGGGGAGTTTTGTTTTTTGTAAGTGTATAAGGCAAAATATCACAAGACTGTGCTTGTCTTGCAAGAGGAAAAGAGAGAGTATTGGCTAAGAATGAATGACAGTGCTCGTCTCTGTACTGATCATTGTCATGGCAGGTGAAGTTCACCTTTGCTCCACCCTGTCTTCTGACAAAACGACTGCATTCCAAGTATTTATATGATTAAGTGTGTTACTTTAGTCCTTTGAGATGAGGAAGTAGGATATAAGGATAGGCGGCCAATCTGCAAGTACTAAAGCCTGTCTACTTTAGCATACTGTTACTGAGCCTAAACTAACTCAGTATCTGTTTAATAAGTGTGTAACAACAGATAAAGTTGGTTGGTACAATGAAATCATCTGCCAATTAAAGGAAGGGAGGGCTTTTATGGCACAGCATAATGGTAAGGACATTGAGCCTGATCCAGAGCTGCGATGGTACACTGAGCGGTCTAACGCTCAGCGTAACATCGCAGCACACCCCCGACACTCCCCCTTGTCCTACCGTATTAACACTCGCTTACGCCGGCCGAAGGCTACCCTAACTTAAGCGAGTATGCTGGGACGGCAGCATTGCAACGCAAACTCCTCGCTTCCCCCGCCTACCTACACTAACTGCAGCATAGTAACGCTGGGGGACGCCCCCTCCAGCATTACTACACTGCTGCTACAGATGCCCGATCGTTGATCCTTTTCAGTCGATCTTACGCTTGCGCACGGCGTAGGTCTGGATCAGGCCCATTATTGCTAAAAATGTCTTCCTTTGAGATTTGATTTTTATTGTGGGAGAAATGACATGCTCTGCCCTCCTCCCAAAAATAAACTGTCACTATGTTAAATTCACAATTATTTCATCATGTGTACTTCCGTTTAATGGCCATTGTGTTATTTTTGCTGTCACAATATAGGGTTGTTTTTTGTGTGTGTTTTATTTACCCCATTAAATACTAATTAAAATTATTTTTGTGTTTTATTTTACAGATCTATTCAAATGGAGAATTTAACCACTTTATTGATGGTTTCAATGAAGAAAAGAGTAACTGGATGCGCTACGTGAATCCTGCACACTCAGTTCATGAACAGAATCTGGCAGCCTGCCAAAACGGCATGAATATCTATTTCTACACCATCAAGCCGATCCCAGCCAATCAGGAGCTGCTTGTGTGGTATTGTCGGGACTTTGCAGACAGACTTGACTATCCTTCCTCTGGGGAGCTGGTTATGAATCTTAGTAAGTAGATTACAATGTAAATAGCAGGGAATGTATGGAATGCTTCTAGCACTCCTGTGCAACCTAATAATGAAACCTATCATTAAATGGGTGCAACAGTCAAAACAATTTCTGACGAGTAACAAGGTGACATATTTACTATTCGCCCCAAAACTTCCTTTAAATGATATATGAAAGACATAATGGGATATGTCAAGAGCAGTTTTGAAGCAAAGTTTTGTCTGACCATTTCCTTGAACCCACAATACATTTTTAATTTAAATGAAAAGATAAATAAGAAATTAATTCCTAATTCGGAATAAACTTTTTTGGGGCAGAGCCCAAAGAGGGAGCAGTGTGCATGTAAAAAAAAGTATATTACAGTGTTGAAAGTAGTTACATGTTTTTTTCACACGTTCACAGACACCACATAAACCATTGTGTGTGCGCCTTTTTTTTTTTCTTTTGAGAAATTTCTGTAGAATTTTAACATCATTTCCTTTAAGATGAAGCCAACTACAACTTTTAGGCTACAGGATATCTCTCGATCTCCCATTTACTGTCTATTTCTGGTTGTTGGAAAGCGGGGGGGGGGGCTTTGTGTGTGTATTTATTTAATTTTTTTTAAACTTCCACTTATGTGGCTTACATATAGCTAAACATGCTGATGTCTTTATCCAACATACAAATGTGCCTATAATATGTAAAGTATTGAAGTATTGTATTTTCAAGGCCTGTTGTCTTGCAGTTGGAAGCTACATACAAAAAAACATTATATATAATGTGTGTGTGTGATTGTATGTATATATATATATATATACACACACACACACACACACACACACTACAGAGATTCTTCTGCATATGGTGATATGCTGATATTAATTTGTAATTAACAGATTAAATGTTACTCTATTTTAGAGCAAAGTTTGATCATCACAGAGGAGCAAATTTCACGTAAAGACATGACCTTCCAAAAAATCACGCCAAAAAAAGAGCACAGTGTGAAAGAAATCCTCAAAAACACAAATCATTCAAAACCCAAAGAGGTACCACTGAACAATATGGATACTTCCATCACTGAAAAAGAGACCACAGACTTGCCTAAAAACTGTAGCCCTGATCGGCCTTTCTTTCCAAGGGTTGTGTATCCATTCCGTTCCCATATCCATGAAGATTATTTAAAGACCTCTGTGGGGTATGGCATGGAAAGAACAAATTATATGATGCATTCACCAATTCAGCCATCTACACCCCCAAGTCCTTCAGCAAGAAGTAGCCCAGACCAAAGTTTTAAAAGCTCAAGTCCGCACAGCAGCCCAGGATCTACAGTTTCTCCACACCATTCATCACAGGATAACAGAGAATTGTTTCCCTTTCTAAACAGACCTTACAGCACTGAAGGACTTGCATCCTTTCCTAGTTATGCACCTCCAGCAAGCCATTTACCCCCAGCATTTTTATCTTCCTATCATCCTTCTTATCCAAAGTTCCTCTTACCACCTTACGGCATTGGCTGCAACAGCCTTAACACACTGAACAACATGAATGCTATGAATAACTTTAATATTTTCCCAAGAGTTTATCCATTTTATGGCAGTGTCCTTGGAGGTGGAAGCCTCTCTCATCACATGTTAAATCCAGCATCCCTTCCAGGTTCTCTGCCTCATGAAGGGGGGCGGAGGTTAATGCACCCTGACCAACCTCGAGAAATTCTTATTCCTGCACCCAACAGTGCCTTCTCTGTCACAGGCGCTGCTGCTAGTATGAAAGACAAGCAGATCAGTCCAACAAGCGGATCACCCACAGCTGGCACAGCTGCAAGTTCTGAGCATGTAATGCAACCTAAACCTACCTCAGCAGTAATGACCACAAATCCTGATGAAGCCATTAATCTGATCAAAAGCAAAAGGAACATGACTGGCTATAAAACTCTTCCATATCCACTCAAAAAGCAGAATGGCAAAATCAAATATGAGTGTAATATCTGCTCAAAGACATTTGGACAGCTTTCAAATCTCAAGGTAACATTTATAGGTCCAAAACTTTTTATTTTTATGATGTTTTTAGCTTTAATCAAGCACTGATGTTCCATGAGCGTTTCTAATATATTATACCTTTCAGGTGCATCTTCGGGTACACAGTGGTGAGCGTCCATTTAAATGCCAGACTTGCAATAAGGGATTCACTCAGCTGGCACATCTGCAGAAGCACTTTTTGGTACACACAGGGGAAAAGCCTCATGAATGTCAGGTGCGTAATAAAAAAAATAAATAAAATACCCTTGTTGCACTTTTCTAAAAAGTTAGCTAAGTTATGTTTTTGTATATTCTGTATTAAATTTTTTCTCAATTTTATTAATTA
>WWET01000595.1:358641-381021 GCA_011038615.1 Limnodynastes dumerilii
TTTTTTTTTTTTTTATTAATCGGACGAATTATCGTATAGTCTATGGCACCGATATCGTTACCTCTCACTAGCGGGAAAATTGCAACAATTATCTAGAATCGCACGCTGTGACGATAATCGCTCTAGTGTGTGCCCAGCTTTACTCTCACAGAGTGTTGAAGATATCCGCTGGCTAGACGCTGAAATGTTGTTTAGTGTGACAAGGCTTAAACTGATCTATACTGACAGGGGGGTAGATCCAGAACTACGTCAGTCTTCCATAGACGGACGTAATTCAATGAACAATAGCTACTGCGCATGTGTAGTAGCTATTGTACGTAATCTGCGTATCATTTGAATACGTAGATTGCGTATATGCGGTCTTTTTGCCGCGTACCACCTGACTGAGGTACGAGTACCACCAGTGGTACGCGTACCATGCGTTGAGAACCCCTGCAATACAGTATGAAAAGCTTCCTAACAAATTATTACAAGTAATTATATTACCCTGAATACACTGCAGAAAGCAGTTAACCAGCTAACAAGTAATGAATGAAATATGCATTGATAATGTATCCATCCACCAGGCAGTAAATGAATGTGATCATGTCCTGACCTGATGCTAAGGGACTGGAATGACATAAAAAATATACTGGGCATACAGTTATGTTACATATGCAGACAGAGAGACTGAATTCATGCAAAAGACATGAATCCGGTCTCTTAGCAGTAATGGCAAGTGGCAGGCGACTGGTTTCAGAATCTACCTCCAAACTGCCAATTATTTAGATCCTTTAGATTATTTAGAATAGATCCTTGGTTTAAATATAAAAATACCACTGTTTGATTAATTCCAGGAACTGATTGTTTATGTCCTGAATTTGTTAGAGTAATTTAATGGCCTGTTTTTACTTTGTAGAGTGAGTATATTAGGCCAGATCCAGAGCTACGTTTCCATTACGTTTCCTAACGTTGCGTATTTCCGCTAGCGTATTTACTATGAACTCCCTTGGCACTCCCCTCGGCCGTACGTGTTATGCTTTCCAAACTCTACCTTAACTTTTCCAAGCGTAACTCCTGTAGGTCGTAATGCATGTACTTAGGCACCTAAGAAAGCCCGTACTGTACGATTTGAATGCCTCAACCCGCCTCTGAAGCGTAATTACAGGTGTCGTATTGCTGGCACGCCCCTTTGTCCATAGTTACGCTGTTGATAGTAGTCTGGTATGTACGTTCAGAGTTACGGGGCGTAACCTCTGCCTCGCGCGCAAGTGCAGTACATGCAAAATAGTGGTTTTACGTCTCCGGCTAGCGTACTTAGTTCTGGATCTACCCCATTGTGTTTATTTTTATTTTATTGTTTTTTTAAATTCTATATGATTTGGGCAGTATTTATATTAATACGATTGTGGTTATAATCATAGATTTAGTGAGCTGTTTGCTGTACCTATAGGAAAATATCATACACCAGTGCTATCAATATTTGTGAAAGTTAGCTAGCATACATTGGGCTGGATCCAGACTTAAGTAAGTGCTTGAAATTAGTTACTCCTGGGCTAAACCATGTTGATTGCAGGGGGAGTCAAGTTAATTGTATTCTTTGCATGCAGGGATATATCTTTGAATTGCTTACTGCACACAGATACTGACCACACTGTTATTTAGACTTGGGATAGGAAACATCACCTCTCAACTCTAATACTGTTTTTTCAGGGGGAGTCAAGGTAATTGTATTCTTTGCATGCAGGGATTTATCTTTGAATTGCTTCCTGCACACAGATACTGACCAGCTTTACTATCACACTGTTATTTAGACTTGGGATAGGAAACATCACCTCTCAACTCTAATGCTGTTTGCAACAGATGAAATATGACTCCCCTGCAATCAAGATGGATTAGCCCAGGGGTAACTAATTTCAAGCACTTACTTAAGTCTGGATCCAGCCCATTATGATTATTGGCCCAGAACCCAAAATAGTTGCTTCTGTGAATTCAGAGCAGAGAAGGGTGTTATAAACCTGCCATTGTAAAGGCTTACACCTGGATAGTACATTGATTCAGTCAACTCATTTAGTTATTATCGCACAGCTATAAAAAACAAAAAACATATATATATATATATATATATATATATTCAGAAGAATCACTCATTGACACGCCTTCTGGTTACATAATACAAGCTGTTTGTTTCAAGGTGTTAATTGTTATCATCTGTCACCAGAAAGGAGAGGTAACAAACACAGGTATTGCCAAACAAATATAATTAGTAGGGAGTATTCCATAGTATTACTCATTTCTGTTTTAAGAAATATTTATAGAACTCTTTCACTGTTTGCAAAACTTGGTCACGGACAAATTAAAAAACATTTAAATACAGACGAGTGCCAAGTTTTCCTGGTGTAATGGTCTATAAAATCTTCATGCTACTCCGTGTGGTTTCCGAGTTCATAAATATGAAATGATTGCAGGTTATTCTGGCTATTTATTGCATTAAAGATATTCATATATGAAACAGGCCATGCACTCTGTGCTTTATCAGAATGTATTTTCCATTCATTTTCATCTAAATGTGATCATGGTTGTATGGTACAAAGAACCCATTATTTTCTCCTTAGTTTTGCGAGTATAAATACATGGTAAAAGCCCACTATATTTTATCCAACAAAGTCAGTATTAAACCAGGTGCTAAAGTCCCAAAAGAAATAGCAAGTTCCTTAACTGTCCAGCTGTTCTTTTTTGGAAAGCCCAGGTCTTCAATACAGACCACTGTTGCCCTCCAGAATAGGATGTTTCTTTACACGGACCAAGTTTGCCCATTAACATAAGAAACAGAGAAGAGGATGCTTCATGGTGTAGTTGTTACGGTCGCAGCGAACCAGGGCACGGAGTCTAACTAGAAGAAAGGCTTCACTAGAGCCCCTGATGGTGTGGATAGGCCGGACTGCTGACAGCTAGTAGGTCGCGGCCCCTGGACACAACTTCCGTCTAGTCTAAAAACACCGCCACTCAGGAGTAGTAATAAGGCGAGAACTTGGAAGCTTGAGAACAGGCGGAGCATAAGAAGACCCACAGTGGAAGATGGAAAATTCACACTGGGTTCAGAGACACGATGGAAAAAGACAGAGGGACAGATAAATGATAAAACATACAAAACAAAGGCTCTCACTCACAGAAGCAGCAAACAAGCACACTGGAGACAGGAAAGGGTTAATGGCAAAATACCAGAGGCTTGGTAGGACAGGGACTTTAGAAGAGCACATGAAGGTAGGGTACAGAGAAACACTGGGACTGGCAGGAGGACTAAGGCACTCAGCATTGCAGGGATATAATAATGTCACAGAGACAGAGCAGCAGGAAAGAGCAGAGAACCTGACGCTATAACTGGCAGCCAGCTACTGAGCTGCTGGCCTAATTAAAGGAGACAGCTGACCAGTAATTGGCCAGCAGATCCCCGTCTATGGCTTCTGATTGGCTGGTGACCTGTCTGTAACAGAGCTGGCAGGAAGCCATTAAAGACAGAGAGGATGGGTGTGCCCACTATAACAGCATCTGCTGGTAACAGACTTGTAGAGGCAGTGCATGGTGCAGTGGCAACATGTAATAGTACCCCCCTACCCCTGACGAGGGGTTCTAATACCCCTAAGACCAGGTCTAATGGAAAACTTTGTGTGGAAGCTTTCCACCAGTTTTTTCTGCATGCAGATTTCTTGCTGGAACCCAATCCGTCTCCTCCACACCACAACCTTTCCAATATAAGGTACTTCAACTGTTCCCAAACTCTCCTGGATTCCACCTCATATTCTTCCTGGCCATCTACTATTACCGGAGGTGGCTTTTCCTTAAGCGATGAAAATCTAGCAGATGGATGAAATTTCTTCAGAAGAGAAGCATGAAAAGTAATGTGAATTTTAATTTCAGGGAAGAAGTAATATAAATGCCATTGGGTTCACCTCCTTGATAACTGTATATGGTTCGATGAAACTAGGTCCCAGCTTCTTGGAAGACTGTTTATTGTGGATGTTTCAGGTGGATAGCCAGACCTTATCTCTCACCTTGAAATTACACATGGTATGATGACGGTCAACCTCCTTCTACTGTAATGACATTAAGTCGGTGCTGCCTTAACCTTCTTCCAAATGCTGTGAATCTCTTGTGCCGTTCTCCAGTCTCAAGGTCTGGCTAAAGCTGCTGGAGTGACCTTGCCCTAGGATGATAGTCATAAACGAAGAGGAAGGGGGACACCTTGGTAGCACAATGAGATGAGTTGTTATAAGTAAACTCAGTCCATGCAAGGTTATCTGCCCAGTTGTCCTGGCATCTAGATGTATAACAACATAGATACTGTTCCAGGGCTTGGTTCACTCTCTCAGTCTGTCCATTAGTTTGTGGGTAGTAACCCAAAGACATTGATCTCCAGAAGCTAACAAAAAGTCTTCAAGAACTTGGCCACAAATTGGGATCCCTGGTCTGAGACGATGTCTACAGGAACCCCAGGGAGTCTCATACTCTGGGTTATGAAGAGCTTGGCCAGAGTCTTAGTACAGGGTTAGCCCTGCAAGGGTGCGAAATGGACCATCTTACTAAATTGGTCCATGACCACCCATATAGTCGTGAAGCCAAGGGTTCTGGGTAAGTCAGTAGTGAAATCCACAAACAGGTGCGTTCAGTGATGATTCTTGTACCACCTGTAAAGGGTACAGGTGGTACAAAAACCCACAAACTCCACCACGTCCTGCAATCTCAGACATGACCCTAAGCAACTCCAAAGTCTTCTAAATGCCAGGATGGGCAGATGCCCTACAGCAGTGTATCTCCAATAATACAGACATCTGAAGATTCTGAGGTACAAACAGCCTATTGGGAGGACATCTTCTGGGGCTTGAAAAGCTGAAAGTTGGAGAGATGATGGTCTCTGGGCTGTTAGATAGAGGGAAAGAAGAACCTGGAAAGCTCAATCACCCAGCAATTCAAGGACCCTAAACAATACGTGATTATGAACCTAAAATGAGTAAAGCCTTGGATTTAGACTTTTGGCAGATGAGATGTAGTCCAAATTTTTATAGTCTGTAAACACCATGATGACGTGTGCTGCTCCCTCCAACCAGTGTCTCCACTTCTCGATAGGACAGCTTTATTGCAAGCAGTTTTCTATTCCCCAAATTATAGTTTCCTTCAGCAGGCAAAAACTTTCTGGAGAAGTAAGCACACTGGTGTAGTTCACCGCCTTCTGGATCTTTTTGTAAGAGGACCACCCCTGCTCCTACATCCGAAGCGTCAACTTCAATGATAAAAGGTAATTCTGTGTTTGGTTGTCGAAGATTAGGTGCGGAGGAAAATGCTTGCTTCAGTACTTCAAAGGCTTCCAATGCTTTTTTGGACCAATTCCCTGGGTTTGCATCTCCTTTGGTGAGGTCTGTGCAACAAATAATGAACATTTTTTAATAAACCGTCGATAATAATTAGCAAACCCTTGAAAGTGCTGGATTTCCTTTAGATTAGATGGTTGAACCCATTACAAGATTGCTTCATCTGGATCCATCACGAATCCTTTGTGAGTAATGACATATACCAGAAAGATCACCTTTGACACCTTAAATTCGTATTCTTACAACTTAACAAACAAATGATTTTCTTTAAGTCGGGTAAGAACTTGATGAACATGGAGTTGATGCGTCTCTAGTGAAAGGGAATAGGATGCCATTGACGTATACCTCAACAAATCACCCCAGGAATTCTCGTAGAGCGTCGGTAGACTTTTGGGCATTACAAAGATCAAAGGGCATTGGTACTCGTAATGCCCTGAGTTAGTATCGAAGGTGGTCTTCCATTCATCCCATTCACAGATCCGACAAGATAATAGACTCCTCGTATATCGATCTTAATATAAATCACTGCCCTATTCAACAGTGGACACAGAAACTGATCAACATGTCTCCATGCCTACATGTTTCATCTGGACGGCATCATCAGGGGGCGTGGCAAGAGGCGCATGTTTGTTAAGTATCAAACAAGGCATGAAAATTACTTGCAAGATGTTATAAAGACCAACACAAAGGGATATATCTTTTTCTGAATACATAAATAAATATGGTATCCAACTTCATTACTCATTGGTTTAAAATACCTCTAATTTTACTTTTAGCTTTAGATTAATTGTAAACAAAAGGGAAATGTACACAGTTTTCCTTTTTCAAACAAACAATGGAGAGTATTGAGTAGCTGGATCCGATACTGAATATCTACTTTCCTGAAAAAAACATAGATATTCTTTAGAACTAAAATGGTTACATCATATGCATCTCCCAACCTATTGACATCTTTGAAAACAAAAAAGGGAAGGCTTTTCCAAATTCATAGACTCATAGGATGTGAGGGCAGATAATAAGCACTTGGCCCATCTAGTCTGCCTTTTCCAAGCACCCTCCCTGTGAAACAACCCTTCTTCAAATTCCCCCCCCCCCCCTCCCCCCCCACAGTTATTATAGAGAGATCACTTATCACTTACTCACCCCATGGAGCCACATTCCCAATCACACACATACTGTACACTACGGTTAATTTTTGTTAGCAACCAACTAACCTTCTAGCATATTTTTGGCATGTTGGAGGAAACCAGAGCAACCAAAGGAAACCCATGCAGACACTGGGAGAACATGCAAAATTCACACGGATAAGGCCTTGTCCGGGAATTGAATTTACGACCTCAGTGCTGTGAGGCACCAGTGCTACTCACTGAGCCACCGTTATGCCAAATGAAAGGGTTTTATACATGTGGCACATGCAAAGTTTGCAAACACTGCCATGTAAAAAACTATAACTATTTGATAACAGTTGGAAACTCACTCAGTTTGCTGACACTGCTCCGAGTGTGAATTGTCAGCTTTCTGCAGGGTTGGTGATGTAACACACATAAAAAAGGGGCTAGTAAATTGTATGAGCACTGGAAAAAGTCCAGACAGCTATTTAATCACCAATTAGTCTGAGTACATTAGTGTTCAACAAAACAAACATGGAAAGGGAATGCACCACCACAATATATTTTATGAAGAATAGGGAGGACCCACAAGAAGTAAGTAGTAATGGAAGGAATGGTGACTACTAAGTTTACTCCTAAAGGTATGATAGAGGGGAGAGAGAGGAGCCCCAATATCAGAGCAGTAGAAAAGAGAAAGAAGTCCAGACTACTATTATGAATCAGAAAGGAAAATATATGAAGCTTTTAAAGATCAGAAATGGGGAAACCAAAAAGGATTTTTACAGAAACCCCCAAAGACATGATGGAAACATTGATAAACACCACTAAAGACTGCATGTACGCATACCAAAATGCTACGTAGATAGCGTAAAAAAGTTACTACACATGCTTAGTATCTCGGCACGGATATCTAGGCACGTAAGTATAAAAATGTGTTGTTGTGAATTCGGTCCAAATATCTGTAAATCAGTTAATAGTTTAGCTCTGTAGTGTTGCACGTGCAGCCCTTCTATGTTCAGAACCATCCATCAAGTATCCGGGTCTCAAATGGAATGCAGGATAATACTTAAGGGCTTATCCAAGCTCTTACTGTACAATCTGCATGCATCCCCCTGCCACACTGTCGGAGATCATTGTACGCATTGGAAGGCAGAATCAGCTGTGCTCGAATGAGTAACTTTGTGGTTAGCAGTAGGACTTACACGTGCTTTATATGTAAGTCAGCTGTTGTTCTTAAGTTTGGATCCAATACTAAATTTTTACTGTTATTTTACCCCAAATAAATAGTTCTTTTAGGTCCTCTCTGCATTGCCCCTCTTTTGGAGATTTCTCCATATTCTGTAGACCTGCCTCCAGACTGCCGTATTTTTAGATTTAGTTTAAGACGGACCTTTTTCCCCCACTTGTCCTCTCTCTCTTGATTCTAATAGCCCTTGGTTTCTCCTCCTCTGATATCCTTAAGCAGACTAAGGCAAATTGCAAAAAACTTGAATGAATGAATGAATGAAAACTACATCCTTATCCTCAATTATCCTTCAATTATATTGCGTCCCCACTTCATTGCTTGTTTAGATTCTTTTTCTATATTACTTGCTGCATCAATCCACCATTGTTCTGTAGCCGACTGATTTTTTTATTGTGTTGACTGTTCATTGTCCTATTTGCTCCCCTGTTCCAACATATCAGGTTATTGTTATATGTCCAGAATTACTCTTTTAAATTAAGCCTGGAAGCACCACAAATGTCCACTATTTGATATATAAAAATCTGTTGTATCATTATATAGTATTTCCATATTAGCTTCCCTTTCTGTCACAGTGTTTATGGTAATAGGTTCAAATAACATACCTAAATTCTAATTTCCGTATGTCGTGACTTGGTGTAGTCAAAGCAGCTTAGAACACATGATTGCCATTCCTGTTCAATTAGTGTGATCATTCACTTGCTACAACCATAATAAAAAGTGGTTACTCCAGAAGAACCTGTTTCTTGAATGATGTGTCGTTCTTTTCTAGAACCATAGAAGCAGACATTCCTAAGTATAGACAGGTATTGTAGGGCTACCACAGGCTCAGGGTGTGTTTTCATCACCATCTAAAACAATATTGTCTGACTACAACCTTAACTACAACTACGCCTATTTATTTATTTATTTTACTTGTTTGTTTTTTTCTTCTTGCTTTATGACTATTATCCCTATGTATGTATACATGGATGAATAGGTATTGGTAATATTTTATTACAATTTTAATGGCAAAATTTTAAATAGAATGGTAATAATCCTGTCTGGTAACTAGTTTTGCTAGGCACATTCTGTTGTAATACGTACATTATGACAGTTACTGTATACTGAGGCATGTTTTTGTTCTATAGAACCATTTAAGGGATGATCTATTTCAGCATGAAGTGGCCTGATAAACAACGACCTTCCACCATGTATTGGTGCCATACACTTCTCCTGCTGGAAACAATAATCCTAGCAAAAGTGGCAGGCACTAGCAGCAAAGGGAGCTGATCAGTGAGCTGAGCAGCTAGCGCGTGATATAATTTAAGCATGTCAAAAGATCAAATAATTGTAGCAGAGAGTCTCTGGTACGATTATTGACTTTTGAAAAATCAATCCCGACCATGCCCCACATCGATTATTGCCCCGATCACCCGGTAATTGGATGAGCAGGCCAACAATCGTCTAGTGTATGACCAGCTTCAGTTTGTTATTTGTCATTTTACTCATTCAATCTCCATTTACATTTAGTCTCTGAACATAATTTGGTTTTATTTCATATCACATAGTAATTGTCACGTTCAGGGGTTTGGGGGAATCGGTCCCGGGTTCCAGGGAATGAGACAGAGAGACAGGCGTAAAATGGAAGCTGGCTGGTTTAATATATGAGTGGTGCATACAGTGGGTGCAGTAAACTGGAATGAGGCAATGTGGAAACAGAAGCAAGGTAAAGAGTCCTTTTAGCACAACTGAGGCTGTAAGACAGGCTTGAGACAATGCTGAGCCAATTCAGTGATGCTGAGCTGGGGCAATGATGCAGAACTGGCACGATGATGCTGAGCTGGAGCAATGATGCAGAGCTGGCACGATGATGCTGAGCTGGAGCAATGCTGGTGCTGGATCAGAGCTGGTGCTGGATCAAGGCTTTAGCTGGATCAAGGCTGTAGCTGGATCAGAGCTGGTGCTGGATCAGAGCTGTAGCTGAATCAGAGCTAGTACTGGATCAAAGCTGTAGCTGGATCAAAGCTGTAACTGGATCAGAGCTGGTACTGGATCAAAGCTGTAGCTGGATCAGAGCTGGTGCTGGATCAAGGCAGAGCTGGAGCTGGATCAAGGCAGAGCTGGAGCAAGGCAGAGCTGGAGCTGGATCAATGGTACCAGGCACCTAGAAGACCTAGTTGTTCTGGCAATGAGTGTCAGAACAGCCAGGGTTTAAATAGGCCGCCCGTGGTGCTCCAGCCCCTACATCCTATTGGTTAAGCGGCGTGATCTGACTGATCTAAGATGGCGGTGCCCATGCACCGGAGCTCTGGCACCAGATTCCACGTGGGGACGCCGACGGGGACTCCGTGCTGCAGATGGTGAGTATAGAGGCTGTCACTGAGCTAGTGACAGTCTCTGACGCTGAAGCGAAGGTGCCGCCGGCGATCCGAGGAACGGGTAAGTGCGGTGTCTGCCGCGTACTTTGTGACATTAATATTAAAAAATTTAGGCTCAAGTGTTCTAGACCAGTCACTATGTATGTAAAAACTATTAAGACATGCCATAGAACATTTACCTAAAAATACCTAAATTATGTCATCTAAGCTGCCCAAGTTGTTGTTAATAGACACAAATAAGAATGTAAATTGGCATCCACCCAATGTATGAATCAACACCTATTCTCCACAACCATCAAGAACCTTTCAATGAAGGTAAGAGTCTTGATAGTCATAAAAAAAATGTTTTCAGCACAGTAGCACTGCCTGCATGAATGCCCATGCTTGCAATGTGTCTGTAATCATTGAGTTAGCCAACACTGCCCTTAGGGTCAAGAAGAATACAAATCCACTGTGTGTGTCAATATTTGCTTGGATGTCAGCCCAAACGTCAATTTAAAAAAATGAATGAATGAGTACATTTCAAATAAAAGAACCTTACATTTCTTGATATATATGGAGTCCTTGTTACTCCTGCCAGTAGCTTCTTGGTCATGATCATCATCTCAGTAAAAGATCAGTGTTGGCTGCTTTTTTCTAGGTATTCTGAGCCTACAATGTTAATAATCGTGGACTGATACAGAGATACATTAAATAATAAAGGGTATAAAAAAAACGTTAAAAAAATGTTATTCAGTAAAAAAAATTTAAAGATTAAATCCATCCAAGGCAAGTGATTATCAAATTAAAATATAAACAAAGTAACAATTTGACTTCTATTCAATCGAGGACCACTTATGACTCGGACTTCTTAATGAAAGTAGGAGAAAAGTTCAGTGCGTTCCGATGTACCGGTAAGTCCAGAGTCAGAGTAAAGTTTAGAAAATAATCAAAGCAGCCTGCTATACAGATGGGAAGTAAAGTGATGATCACGATCGACAATGATACAGTTATTAGATTGGCTGTACCCCCTTCACAACACAGAAATAAAAAAATTAATAATAATGAAAAGAAATAAAAAATATTTTATATATTTTAAAATAAAAATAAATTATTTTTCTTACAGTCTTCTCTCTTGTCCTGTTCCTCTGTCTGGTCTTTCTCTGCTCAGATTTTCTTGGTGATACGCAGACCATTAATCCACTGGTTTCATTTGAACACAGTAAGATATCATATGCAGAAAATACATTAACGTTTAAAGCAGGAGTTCTCTTGTACATTTTCAAATGTTTGGTTTCCCTAACTGCGGATAATGTGTCAGATGCAACAAATTTAGAGGCTATGCATGATGTTTTTGAACTGTACACTGTTATCAATTTAGGCAAGTGCAGATGTGCTCAGTTATGCAAGTTTAGATGGACTTTGGATAATCACCAACAATAAAATGTTACAGCGGTTTCGACAAACAAATTACTTACAAGTATGAGCCAATACATGAACATTTCAAACAGCGCCCAAATTATCTGCAGACAAGTGAACATGCATTTATTCTTTGGTTTTCAAAACATTTTGGAATTTTTTTTTGTTACTGAAACGTCTTAATTCCTGGCAACGCACCTACACCACCCCCACGTCTGTCTAGCTTCCGCTGCTGCTATATCTTTTTAGTACCCCGAGTAATATCAATTGTTTAATGATTGCTAACAAAACAAGCAGACTTTCAGACATCTATGTATCAATGACTTACTTTCTGTAAGCTGTATTTTTTACTTTAATAATTTGCCATTTGAATATTTAAAAATGAGCAGTAGGAAAGCTTGCGATGTATGCAAATCTTTGGCCTGTTCCACATAGGCATATACATCCAATGGTGTAGTATATCTCTGCATTCCTTTGCACTGCGTATATGAAAAACAAATGTGCACACAATTACCCCAATCCAGGCCTGAACACAAGTCACTGCTGTGATTGCTTCTATTCAGAGGGGCGTGTTTTGTGGGAGAGGAGGAGTGCAGAGATGTATTCAATGTACAGTGGGGGGGTGTTTTTGCAATTATACCCAATCCAGATTTAAATGCAGGCATGAGTACCCACAGTTTACAGCAACAAACGTCCACCAGTGACAGGGCATGTCTAAGTCCAGAAAGCAGCTGACCGCTGAACTTAACGTTTAACCTTCTGAACGCAACGTTAAAGGTATGAGAATGCAGTTTATGCAATGTGCTGCGTGTTGTTGAAAATAAATCAAAAATTTAAAATGTTCTTATTTTGAAGATATGTTTCTAATTTCATTCACAACTTATGCACCGGCTTCAGTCTGATGGAATGTGGATGTTTTCTGCATGCTGCTTTAATGTAGGGTCTTGGTGGTACAAGTCCCGTGCATGTAAGGGGAGGGGTCTCCCCTCGCACACATAAGAATTAGGATCATCAGAATCAGAACACAGTCGGAGCTCCAGAGGTCTAGATTTGGCCCTATATTTTTAGTATATGGTACAATACGTAACAGTATATAACCCTGCACTTGCGATGGATCACTGGGGATAAGGTACCTGTACAAAACCTTTCATAAGAAGTAACACCTGCAGTTGTGTTCACCTTGGTAACGCTTGAGCCCTTAAGGTGCGTGGGGATTTATAAAACGCAGGATGCATTCATTGGGTCTGGATCAGGCCTCTTGTCTCTATTACAAAACTCGCACAACGCACATTAAAAAAACTATAGTTAAAATTGACTTACTGTCAGTTACCAATATTAATACTAGATGATTATAAGATATGTATTTTTCAGTATGCAGTCAATTGACACACTGATACTGTAAATGAGTTGAACCATCTATATCCTGTACTTCAATGATAGTGATGGAACATACAGTAGTTCTGTGATCAAAACTCTTCATGTGAAAGAAGAAGACTACTTCAGTAAATAGGAAGGAGGGTAACTCAAATCCATACGGCAGTGGTTCCCAAACTTTCTCAGTTCGAGGCATCCTTAGGGTCTCCATATTTGTTTTCAAGGCACCCCTAAGACAAAAATACAATAGAATACAATAGGAAATAGAAACATTCCGAGGCACCCCAGTGAGAGCGTCGCGGCACCCCTGGGAGCCGCGGCGCACAGTTTGGGAATCACTGCTATACGGTAAAAAAAATAAAACGGGTGTGCAGAGACTTTATCCTAAGATACTTTGTTGGTCTGTGCAACTGTGCCTGTTGACTGTGTTGGTAAATGATTGGCTGAGTCAATGGGCCTGATCCAGAGCTACGGCCGCCGTCGCTAGTTAGGCGGCCGTAAGCGTAATGCGCAGATGTTGCCCGGCGTCACTATGGAAAGCGCCGTAGGGACGCTGGAGGGGACGTCCCCCAGCATCCCTACGCTGAAGTTAGTGTAGGGGGGCGGGGGGAGGGAGGGTAATGATGCTGGGAGGGCAGCGTTAACGTACTAACGCCGCCGTCCCAGCGTATCAACTCTCCCTTACGCCGGCTGAAGTTAGGGTAGCCTTCAGCCGGCGTAAGGGAGAGTTAATACGCTCCTACAAGGGGGAGTGTCGGGCCAGAGCAGCGATGTTACGCTGAGCGCTACAGTGCTCAGTGTAACATCGTAGCTCTGGATCAGGCCCAATGTATCTAATAAAGTAGCACCTAAGTGTAATACTACCATGTAATATGTACTGTGATAACATGTTAAACAAAGTTTCCAATTTATGTACTATTGATGAATATGTACTTTAATGGAAAAAAATGAAAAAAATAATTGTAATAGTTTGATATTTTACTTTCAGTAACAAGCAGAGGTTTTTATTTCCCTAACCATTTCATACCCGTATCCTGCTTTTTACCAATATATTATAGATTTTGTTTTCCTTTTACGCTACTGTTGGCTACAAATAAAGTATGGCAATATAATGAATTGGAAATAATGATTTGTAATAGGCAATAAAACATGCCTAAAAACAAATGAAGATTTCTACAAATGAGCAATCTGGTTCATAGGTTGGCATCTTTTTCCCCGCTATTAACTACACAAGTATTAAAGTTTGGGGACGTATATTTCATACACCGTGCAAGGAGTCCCAAAATAAAATAGCATGTTTCATGTAAGTAGTTTCTGAGGAGGAAGGGTTGACTCATGCTCATCTTTAATAACCAAGTATCTTTTCTCTGTTGTTCCCTGTCACGCAAGTAACTTTTAAGGACTCTTTGAAATTGATTTAACTCAAATGACACGCACGGTTTGCAGAACATACCTCATTAATACACTTTGTGGCTGCATTTGTTTAAGGTCTATGACTTCCACTGATAATAAAGGCTAATGTATGCGATATCTTCCCTAATGTGGTTATATATTAAAAGACACACTTTTTTAAATGTTCAAAATGATGTCAAAGAAATCGCAAAGCAGATGCTGAGCTTTCCCTAACACATTTGTCCCAGGCGTGGGAAGCTACATGTCAGTGTTTCCTTTTAATTAGTAATTATTTACAGCTGCTTGGCAGTATATTAAATAAACTTTTGTAAAGATTTAAGACTTAAAAAATTTTCTTTTCATGCAACACATTGAATGCAACATGGGAATTTCCTTCGTTGAGGGAGCTCACTTCTATGTACAGCACAGCCCAATATAATTATGAATAAGTTATCTGGAATTGTCATGTGTTGTACTAATCACTTTTCCGATAAAGTTTTTTTTATATGTGAAAACTCCAGATCAGGATATCTGACAGCATATAGTATTGCAAATTGGTGTACATTAGCAAAATATAGAATAACAATCCCCGTTTAATACATTTGCTAGCATTCCAATTCATATCAGTCCCAGACACTGCCACAATATTAAATATAGTCTAGTAGTACTCTTTCATGCTTTTAAGTATACACATTTATATAATAGCAGATATATAGCAATATTATGAACTCTTTGGACAGGATCCAGAGTTCCGTCTTGGAATAATTTCCGACAGTGGGGCAGAAGGGAGAAATATGCAGATAGTACAATGAAGGTGTGCTAAGCGCCATTCATACTATCCAGCGGTTGCAGTCCCCGCACAGAATGAGGGATTTCCCAAATAGGGACATCCGAAAGTTCTTTTGGATGTCCCTATTTCGAATACCCCTCCATTTTAGATTTTTTTTATTAGAATGGGTGAGTATGTCGATCGGCATACTTACCCATTCCTTTTCGAAAAGGCTGCTGCCACTGCAGAACCTGCACTACAGGAAAGGTGAGTAACCTCTCCAGGGTTAGGGTCAGGCTGCAGGGAATGGAGGGTTAGGGTCAAGCTGCAGGAGATGGAGGGTTAAGGTCAGGCTGCGGAAGATGGTAGCTTAGGATCAGGCTTCCGGAGATGGTAGGTTAGGGTCAGGCTGTAGGGAAGTGAGGGTTAGGGTCAGGTAGCGGGGAAGGGAGGGTCAGGGTCAGGGTGAAGCTGTGGGGAAGGGAGGGTTAGGGTCAGGCTGCGGGAAAGGGAGGGTCAGGGTAAGGCTGAGAATTATGTGAAGGGTTGGGGTAGTTTACAGCCTTACCTCTTGGAGCACCGTGTTCAGTGCTCTTGTGGATCGATTGCTATGCCTGCAATCGAAATCCCAGTTCGAAACTGGCTAGGAGAAAATGGCCCTATTGAAATAGGGCCATTCTTTCTGGGGACCCACATCATGGCGTTCCTATTTTAAGTAAGGACATGCCAAAATTTTAAGGTAGGGTGACCTATCATATCTCTGTACAAGTGAGGGGAACGGCCTCCTCTCGCCCACATGGAAGTCTGGATCCAGCATCGGTTATCTGGATCTGGCCTTTATCCTTGTGGTAAAGAAATGCCTTATCAGTCAAAATGTCCTAATTCAAGGCATGAGATAGCTAATTAAAAAATGAATAACATGTTACCTGTTTATTCTTTTGCTGCTATCGCCATCCTAAAGATCAATACAAAAATATTGCAATTTTCCATATATTCCATCTCTCATGGAACAATAAAGAAACATGCCACCTCACACTGAGCTAGACAACCATTTTAGTCATTTCTGTCTGGGTGACAAATACCTGCAAAACATAAAATCTGGCCTTCAATATTTGTCTATTGTTTTGATAATTGGTTTTGGTACCATTGTGTCATCTGAATCTTGAAATAATTTAACATGTAGATGAAAAAATTTTTCAAGGATGTCAAAAAATGTTCATAGATCATTTGCCAGCATATTGTTTTTAGCTAAAAAAAAATTGTGTTTATAGGTATCCCAACAATCCCTCCAGAATATCCCAGAACCATCTCTACAAGAGCTTAGTATAAAAAAAACCTGGCCACCTGGAAATAAACCACCTGCGATTAATATAAGGCAGATTTCAAATGTTATGTTTAACATCCGTACAGAAAAATAAAGTTTAGATTTTCTGCAGTCCTGTAGATTAAGACCTAAATGTACATGTAACAACAGATTCTGAAGGACGGATCTCTGCATTGTTTTTCAATAAACATATATTTAGCTTTTACTAAGATAGGGAGATAACAGATATATACATTTTGCTTAAATTACACTCTGCATACTTGATGAGTGAAAATTAGTCGTTAAGAGTGAGGTATATTTGAGATTTGATGTGTGCTTCACAAAGATGTAAAATATAGTACATATAACAAGGAATAATCTGCACTATCCAGCAGAAAGGTGTTTATACTGGGTGAGATTTTACCATTACTTTGCCTGTAGCCTGTCATGTTTGATATTACACAAACACCTCCATCTACTAAATTACAGTCCAAAAGGATTATGAGCAAATGGATGCAAAAGCTTTATTAAACCAACTAATAACATGCCACATCTGCTGGGAAGGTGATGAAATGGTTGAACATTGATCAACTGGCAGTACTTTGCTTGTCACTTTAGTTTACCATTCTGCCTATTAGGGAAAACTAGTGTACGGTTTCTTTAAATGTGTACATTATAAATGCAATATTCTCTTAAGCAAATAGTTTAAATGTCAACAGAAATTCAGAGCACTGTATTTAATTTGGGAATGGGAGTAAATAAAACTTAAATCATTAGGTATCAAAATGAAACATATTGAGTATGACAAAAAAACATTATACTAAGGATCTCATATCTTGCCTGCTGTCTCTTATTTACAAAGCAATGGAGGTTTTACAAATTTATCAATGTAAAACATCAGCAATTACAGTGTAATTTAGCAGAAAAATGACTTTATTAACAATTTTAAAGCAAGTATTAAGTCTGCTGGTAAACTAATGAGCAGTATAGACATAAGGAGAGCACCTGATGTGTGCCTCACTATAAATTAGACAAGTGGTTGTAAGTTATTTTGATGGTAACAGTAGGTTTCTAAATGCTACACTTTTATTTCCAAGAATTGTGACAAAACTAATTATTGTGATTTATTTATAAAAATAAACCAAACCAAAACACATGGACATTGTAATCTGGAGGTTGAAAGTCATCATTTTTTTTCACTGCCGTTGACATATACATTTAGAAAAGGAACCTAACTGAAATTCAGATCTAATTTTAGTAATCATTTAATGTATAAATCAACCAGAGTACACTTCAAGTATATAATTACTTGTACAACTAATGAAATTCACTGTTTCACATTTTCTTAATATTTCTATTAATTTACTGACTATCCATGATAGCGCACATTTTCTTTATATTTCTAATAATTTACTGACTATCCATGCTAGCTCACATTTTCTTTATATTTCTAATAATTTACTGACTATCCATGCTAGCTCACATTTTGACAAAGTTTGCATTTTAGAAGAGATATTTGGGGACACTTTCAAAGGTCTGGTTAAAAATATCTGACCAAAACAAGAGTGAGTAAACAGCACACAATGTAGCCCAAGTTCAACTTTTTAAGATTATTTTAAAAGGCATTATAGCAATGAGCAATACAAAAACTCAAAAAAACATATCACACAATTTGACAAAGCTAACAAATTAAATGTCCAGGTGATTCAGGTTCTATTTGTTTGGTTTTAAGTTAAAGATTGTAATTTTACCTAGCAGAACATAAAATGTTTTGAATAAAAAAGTGTAGTCTTTTAAGCTGAAAGTGGAGTAAATGTACCTAACTGCTGGTATCTGGTAACATTGGGGTAGATCCAGAACTACATCTGTCTTCCATAGACGGACGTAATTCAATGAACAATAGCTACTGCGCATGCGTAGTAGCTATTGTACGTAATCTGCGTATCATTTCGATACGTAGATTGCGTATATGCTGTCTTTTAGACCGCATATATGCAATCTACGTATTGAAACGATACGCAGATTACGTACAATAGCTACTACGCATGCGCAGTAGCTATTGTTCATTGAATTACGTGCGTCTATGGAAGACGGACGTAGTTCTGGATCGGGCCCATTGTTTGTAAGCAATAAATGTATGAGTGATACCATCCACCATGTACATATATTTGATGGCTACCATATCAAGTACGGATCTCACTCATGCTGTGCTAAACCTTGTTGTAAACAAAAACTCAATCAACATTGGGCAACTTCAACTGTATATAACACATGCATTGGTTATATTTCCAGCATCTTTTTTTTCCAAATAAGCCAATGAGTGAATCCTTTATATAAAAACAGAAAACCTGGCTGAAAAAAAGCTAAGTTTAAAACATAAATTTATAGTACAAACCCCAAATGTATATGTGTAGAGGGGAGCATACTATCAGTGATGTCCCAGGTTTGTTTGGTAATTTGGCTAGATACAAGATGCTTGCAGCAGAACTCCTTGTTAACTTGATAGAATAGAAGGGACACTTAAGAGTTACAAGGACGATTTGTCTTCTTGTTCTCACATTTTAGTCCTTCCTTCCAAAAGTCATACTGTTATTTGATCTTGAAAAATCCAGTCCAAGTGCAACAGTCTTATTCACTTAAGCACAACATATCCATCACTCAGTGGGTTGGGGAACAACGCTTATGTGAAGAAAGTTGTCAGGATAGCTGAGATGTTCACTTAGCCATTGTAATGGTGTCTCCAACAGAGGTTCAATGCCATGGATCAACACCTGATACTTCTTTTCTCCATCTAGAAACAAAAATATTATTATATTTTATGTACAAGTAGCTGCAAGATGTCTACAATAGATCATATAACAGGTATATAGTGTGGCTAGCTCTTAATAGGAGAAAAAAAACCCTGTTGATAAAATCATTACTTTTAGTGGTATGTATTAATATTTATAAAGTATTCAGTATTATATTCAAAAGAGATTGATAGAATAGTATTCCATCTTCAGGGTAGCTTTACCTGAATATTGCAATATGCAAGCATATTACCACTTCTAATGACTACATTGGACTTGCAATAACCTTGCAATACTTCATTTCAAATCATCTTTATTTAACTTTTAAATTCACGCTTTCAATTATTGAAATTACATGTTACAATTCTTCTGATCCTCTCTAAAGCTGCTCTTGCCTATATCACTACTTGCCTTCTTCTTACCCTTATGGCCCTGGTCTCTCCATGCCCCTCCACCTTCTCCCTCCTCATCCTTCCTACTCTCCCCCTAAATTCTCCCACTCCTCCATCAGTCTCCCCTTCCCTTCCCTTCCCATCCCCCTCCCTGTCTTGTGCCTCACCTCGCTCCTGCAACCCCACCAACTTCATCATCCACATTACCCCTCTTCCCTCTCTCCCTTTCTCCTTCGCTGTGTGGAATGCCAGATCCATTTGCAAGAAGCTCCCTGCCATCCATGACCTCTCCATCTCCAACTCTCGCAACCTTTTCGCCATTACTGAAACCTGGCTCTCCACCTCTAACACTGCTTCCCCTGCAACCCCTTACACCCCTGCACTACCAAACCTCTCTCCTCCTTCCTTGACCTATAATAGTGGACCTCTGCACCCACCCATAACCTGGGCCACTTCCTTGACCTCATTTGTCCCGCTCATGTTCCTTGTCTGACTTTTCCATCTCTTCCCTTACCCTCTCTGATCTCTGACCATCACCTTATCTTCTTCTCCCTCTCTTCTTCCCCCTCGCCCTTACTAGATCCTTACATATGAAGATCCTGATGAAGGTAAGCATAAAAGGTTATTAATTTATTTATTGTATCAGGTCTGCCATTATATTCTGTGGGGGCACCACAGGTCGCAGGTTTACAGGGCAAGCTGGTGTTTGAATTTCCCCACATGCCAACAAGCCCTGGCAGTATGGTTATGTTGGTGCTTGTTGTACGAAAAGCACCACCACACCCAAGTGTTTAATGGCAACCTGGATTTTTCTGCAACCTGTAATGTACCAACACTATGGTGTATTTATAATATATATAAAAGAATATATATTATACATATATATATATATATTTTTAACTTGGGACTTTACGGCTAAATTGCATGCATGATGTTTGCAGATGTTTAAGATACAAAATCACCCACATCCTTCTGGCCCTTTTAACCGCACGCTGTGGGTGACAAAAAATTTCTAATTAAGTAATGTTAGCAGAACCTTTTATGCGTGATTCCCGCAATGTTTCCATTGTGGCAAATAGGTCCCACACATTGCAGGGAATGAATGAGGCACCAACATGCGCTACACGGTAGGACTGTTTAATCTACTGCAAAACATGGATTGTTTTATTAATCCTTGTGCTTACATGAATACTACCACTGATTCTACAGAGTTCCCCCCTGAGGATACAAGCTTTTCTTTTTCTCACGACATCATTTATCTGCGGTTACACTCTCCGCAACGAAACTCTGATTTTCGAAAAAGGGACATCCGAAAGTTTCTTTTCGGATGCCCCTTTTTCCTATACTTACCGATTTATACTTTTATTTAATGAATGGATGAGTATGCCGTTTCACTTTCGCAATGCGCAATATCCCTCCGTTGCTGCTATTGCTGGACCTGGAACAGGTAAGTAAATTATCTCTGCAGGGTTAGTTTTAGGCTTAGGGTTGGGGTTAGGGTTAGTGTTAGGGTCAGGCTGCAGGGGAGGGTTAGGGTCAGGCTGCAGGAAATGGAGGGTTAGGGTCAGGCTGTAATTAAGGGAGGGTTAGGGTCAGGCAGCCAGGAAGGGAGGGTAGGGTAGTGAGAGGGGAGGGTTAGGGTTAGGGAAAGGAGTGGGGGACTATTTTTTTGTACAACTTTTAGTACCACGGAGCTTTCGGTGCTCCGCGGATCGATTGCAATGCCTCTTCCAGGCATATGCAAACAAACTGGCTGGGAGGAACTGGGTTTTTCGCAATTGGGACTTTCTATGCGGGAACCCACATCCATTTATCTGCTAGGTATATATAGGAGCACCACTAAAAAAATGTTTATCTCAAATCAACTTATCATAATATCTCTGATAAAATATTAAAGGATTCATTGTTGTTTCATATTCTTCTTTGTAATGATTTACAGGAGCTAGTACAATGAAAAGTATTTACTAGTTAATATAAGGGGTACAACCAGAACTTTGAGGAATGCAAATATATCTTCCAAACCTATTTAGACTGATTCATACAATACTGAAATGAATTCTTACAGTATAAAATGTTGACTATTTCAGATTTTATTATTATTTTTGCTGACTCTGGAATTAGTAATTAAGTGTTTGAGAGTCATCTATGATAATGTACTCATACACAACATATTCATTCTCAATTATTCATCTGTAGGTCTCCAGCAGAGGAGACATTCTAAGTTGTTTGGTTAAAAGGTCTTCAAATTGAGGCTGAGTCACTCTGTCTGCCCAAATGCCATGGAATGCTTCCCTTACGGAGACATCTCACACACAGTATAAACTAACTTCATAAATCACATTCATTATTGGGAAAAGTTACTTTTGCTGCAGCTTTGGTGCAATTAAACATTCATACTAAAGACCTTAATGGACATATACCATTATTTGGTTCCCCAAAATAATATAGTGCACATTCCAATGAACAGACAGAGTGTGCATCACAGCTAGGAATCTGTCTGAGTGACTTAAAATGCATTATCATTACAATTCAGCTGTGGTTTGTAACCAGTTCACCTACTTTATTTTTACCACTCTGCTGGGACAATAACAAATAACTTAGAAGAAATAGCAGCATTTAAAATAACTACACACGTTCTAAACTCAGAAATCTACATAATTAAAGCAATATTACTTTATTCTTATTATAAGTATTCTATATAATCCAAAATTTCACCATTGCTGTTTTATATCAGTTTTTTTGTAAAAATGTGCTTTCACCTAGCACTTAATACACACTGCAATGTACAATGAATGACCATACCTTAAAGGTTAGTCATTAGGTTTTTTTTTAGGCCCCAAAAATGATTATTCTCACTTTTTCAAGACGATTTTGATATAGGTAGATCTAAATAGATTCCCTTCCCC
>WWET01000595.1:383026-393668 GCA_011038615.1 Limnodynastes dumerilii
TATGGTGGCAGGCATTAAGGGGCAGATATGGTGGCTAGCATTAAGGGGCAGATATGGAGGCTGGCATTAAGGGGCAGATATGAGGTAAGTTCAATGTTTCAACCAGGCTAGGAAGGGGCAGAGACTGGCAGGACACACATAGAGGGGGCAGACTGACTGGCAGGTCACACAGAGGGGGCACACTGGATACTGGATACACATGATGACATTAATGACATTTTATTGGTATCTATTTTTATTTTGAAATGTACCAGTAGCTGCTGCATTTCCCACCCTAGGCTTATACTCCAGTCAATAAGTTTTCCCAGGTTTTTGTGTTAAAATTAGGTGCCTCGGCTTATATTCGGGTCGGCTTATACTCGAGTATATACGGTATATATAGTAATACTGTCCAAAGACTATTTTAAATTTATGTTGCCATCAAAGCATTTTTATATGCATGTGAGTCATTGGCTTACATTAAACAATACGATAAAATGATATATAAAAATATATTTATAAAAATATTGGACCGGGTTCCCACTTAAGAGTGAAATAAGTACGCACAGATTCGCACCTAAGTGGTAAGGCAACTCTCGTTACAGACTTACGGATTTTAGCAGACTTCCGCCACCATAGGGCAGCCTTAACTCTCCGTGCGTATATTTGTGCTTAAGTATGTGCATACGCTTTTAAGTGTGTCCTTAATAGGTCAATTTAAATGCCTCCCCTCACCCATTTTTCTTAACTTCCTACTTACAGAGGACTGGCACACCCCATCGTATGTATCTCACTACGCACGGAATTGAAGTCCATGTCTAATGGATTTCCAAGCCGAAATCCTACGTAGCTTGCGTAAAGAAATAAGCACGGAAAAAGCAGCACTTTCTTAAGTATGAATACGGTCCACTGTTTCCATTTTCATAACTGGTAAAGCTTACATAACCAAATAAATATCAAACAAATGAGGGACTATACTTTCTCTACAGTTCCGAGTCATCCATATCATATGGCATAAAAATCAGTCATGAGAGGGGAGAATTACATTTCGCAAAGACACACGACTTGATTCGGGGAACTAAGGAGAATAAGTCAAGTAGTACTGTGCGAGTTTATACAAATAATGGAAACAAAACCATTACAATGCACAAAAAAGTAGTGACTTGGCTCAAGAATTTTATGCATTTTTAAATGAAAGATTTTCTAACCAAAGTGTAGGTAAACCATTTTAAGTGGGAATAGTGCAAAAATTGTAAATCCATACATGTGAGGAAATTGCAGACCCCCGCTGCACGGGACTCAGTATGCAGCAGGGGTCCACCATGGGATCCGCACTTTTGCTGCCCTTGTAGGCGGAGGTTTGGATCTGGTGCCTAATGATGTATATTTTCGATTTCATAATGCCTATTTTCTCAAGCTTTTCAGAAATGGTCGAAGAAAGTTTAACATACATTAAAGCACATTTTTAATCTTAAGCAGAATTATTTTGTGGAGAAGATGTTAATCTTAAGAGGCGAGTCATCAGTGAAAATGAAAATATTGTGGATTTGTGAACGTATTTTCAAAACTGAAGAAAATTTTCTATTGAAGGATCACAGGTAAAAAGCTCTAAATTTAAAAGGCACTTTACCATTATTTTGCTTTGCAGAGCCATTGCAATCCTCTGACAATTAAAGCTATTAAATGTTATACAATTAGGATTAGAGGGTATTGGTTCAGAGAACAACCTGAAAAGATTACTCCTTATAGATGTAATATGTTACCCCATTATCAATTTCAAATATAATACCGATAAATGGGAGGGAAACACATTGTAATAGCAATCTTGTATTGGAAAATGTATTTCACTATTGAAACTATAATTGATTGTTTTCATATAGTAAAGCAATACATGTCACCATGGTTTGTATAATGCTAGTGTAAAGTTTAGAAGGAAAATGGGCTGTCCTGGTGTCTTCTACTCTTGACAGCCACTATACGATACTAACCATTTCCATGCAATGCATCATAACATAGTATGTACAGTATGACAGCAACAAAGGTCACATAGAGGTTTAAATGTTTCTGTGCACCAGGCAAAGAATAAACCAGGATGCCATACATTGGCTTGCTCATAGTTTAAAGCACTAGTACACAATAGGATCAATATACTGACAAGAGTAGAAAACTGGCAGATCAGAATGATGGATATATTACTATATTAAAGACAACTCTATTTGCTAGATTTTATGCACAAACAATGACTACATATAAGTATATTATTTTGCTACATGATATCATTATTGTTTTACTTTACACTGTATGAAAGGCTGCCTTACTGTCAAACCAAGATATACATCTTTCTTGTACTTATGGTCTTTGTTCAGAATGACATTACAATCCTTTATAATGAGGAACATGATGTTTATACAATGAATTGCAATTATATTCCTCCAAATACTACATGGATTCATACAAATACATAAACAACGCTCAAACACACATTGCATAAACTAATTACAGCACATCAAGGCAGAAAACATCATATGTAAAAAAAAAAAAAGAAGAAAAATAAAATACTGGTCTTTTCTCTTCTGGTTTACTAATGTAATCTGTTCTTCACTACACTATTTAATCACTGCCTTGTTTGTGCACACACTCTACATAAGATAAATGTCTGGATTACATAGTGTCATGGTTTATACATTACCCAGGCTTTACTACTGTTTAGGATTGGGGGTGGAGGAAATTCCCATAGCAAAACACATTTAATAGAGACTGAAAGTTGTCTTTTAGTCATTGAGTGACAAATGATATAAAAATAAATAAATAAATAAAAAGGAAAGAAGTACAAGTTTAAAAAAGTAGAAAGAGCCCAAACACTATCTTTTGGGCAATTTAGAAATTTGCATATTTAAGTAGAATTACTGTGAAATCACCCAAAATGACATTGCGATATTAAAAATGAAGAAAATACAAATTGATGGATTTACTAAGCATCAATTTCTCGGAAGGGTTAGGGTCAGGCTGTAGGGGAGGGAGGGTTAGGGTCAGGGTCAGGCTGCAGGGGAGGAAGGGTTAGGGTCAGGCTGTAGGGGAGGGAGGGTTAGGGTCAGGGTCAGGCTGCAGGGGAGGAAGGGTTAGGGTCAGGCTGTAGGGGAGGGAGGGTTAGGGTCAGGGTCAGGCTGCAGGGGAGGAAGGGTTAGGGTCAGGCTGTAGGGGAGGGAGGGTTAGGGTCAGGGTCAGGCTGCAGGGGAGGAAGGGTTAGGGTCAGGCTGTAGGGGAGGGAGGGTTAGGGTCAGGGTCAGGCTGCAGGGGAGGAAGGGTTAGGGTCAGGCTGTAGGGGAGGGAGGGTTAGGGTCAGGGTCAGGCTGCAGGGGAGGAAGGGTTAGGGTCAGGCTGTAGGGGAGGGAGGGTTAGGGTCAGGGTCAGGCTGCAGGGGAGGAAGGGTTAGGGTCAGGCTGTAGGGGAGGGAGGGTTAGGGTCAGGGTCAGGCTGCAGGGGAGGAAGGGTTAGGGTCAGGCTGTAGGGGAGGGAGGGTTAGGGTCAGGGTCAGGCTGCAGGGGAGGAAGGGTTAGGGTCAGGCTGTAGGGGAGGGAGGGTTAGGGTCAGGGTCAGGCTGCAGGGGAGGAAGGGTTAGGGTCAGGCTGTAGGGGAGGGAGGGTTAGGGTCAGGGTCAGGCTGCAGGGGAGGAAGGGTTAGGGTCAGGCTGTAGGGGAGGGAGGGTTAGGGTCAGGGTCAGGCTGCAGGGGAGGAAGGGTTAGGGTCAGGCTGTAGGGGAGGGAGGGTTAGGGTCAGGGTCAGGCTGCAGGGGAGGAAGGGTTAGGGTCAGGCTGTAGGGGAGGGAGGGTTAGGGTCAGGGTCAGGCTGCAGGGGAGGAAGGGTTAGGGTCAGGCTGTAGGGGAGGGAGGGTTAGGGTCAGGGTCAGGCTGCAGGGGAGGAAGGGTTAGGGTCAGGCTGTAGGGGAGGGAGGGTTAGGGTCAGGGTCAGGCTGCAGGGGAGGAAGGGTTAGGGTCAGGCTGTAGGGGAGGGAGGGTTAGGGTCAGGGTCAGGCTGCGGGAGATGGTGGGTAAGGGTCAGGCTGCAGGGGAGGGAGGGTTAGAGTCAGGCTGCCAGGAAGGAAGGTTAGGGTAGTAAGAGGGGAGGGTTAGGGTAAGAATTAAGAAATGGAGTGGGGGACTTTTTTTTTTACACTTTTCAGAGCACCGAAAGCTCGGTGCTCCTCGAGGCATATGCAATGGAAATCCCAACCAGTTTGCAACTGGCTGGGGAGGAATGGCCAATTCGAAAATCGGCCATTCATACTGGAGCCCCACACCCGTCTGGCAATGCATGCTGTGACTTTTTGTACCTCAAGCCCCGCTGCCCTTAGAACGTTAAACAAAAAAAAAACCGATTGAAAATAATAAAAGATTAGTTTCCAATTGCAGAAGTCTTCTTTCTTTTAAGATCTTCATTGCTGGCATCCACTTAGAAAAAATGACAGGAGAGGCAATAGGGAGGTCATTCTTGGTCCCCTTTTTATACCCTCTAATGGTCCCACATTATATGTACTGGAACGCAAAGGGTGAATGGTAGCCCATTGCTTGCTGTGCATGTATTTGCACATTACAGGGGGCTATTTTCATTATTTTATTATAGGATTTCCTTTTCTTTTACTAATGGGCACGGGTCAGCAGCGATTTCACCCTTCAAGGACTGATTTGAAGCTTTAAAAATCACCATATATCGCTGGTGATTTAAAATAGCCAGCAGAAAGTGCCCCTTAGTAAATTTGGCGATTTGGAAACCCACATTATCAGAGAAACATGCCAATGTTTGGAGATTTCAAATCGCTGGCTAACTCGCCCTTTAGTAAACCCTGCCCCATATCTATAACTTTCATTTTCTGATTAATTTAACATTAGTATAAACCATAACACAGATGTGGTAGGTCAGCTAAATTTTCTGTGACAAAAATGTTATTTTTACTATCCTAATTAATAATATAAATATGGTAGAAATGTTTTCTGCACTATTGTATAAACTGATGTTCATTCCTGGTAAACTACATTTCAGATTTGTATTCATTTCTTTTCCTAAATACTTAAAACCATTTTCATCATTAATTGCCCATTCTTACATAAGTAACAAGAAAGACATTTGTTAGTATGGCAATGATTACTTTCATCTTTTCTGCATTAGTAAACATGTTGAAATGCGTAAAGATCTGTTGATATCCGAGAATTACTATTACTTTAATCCTATGACTGTAAAACAGTTGATAAAAAAAACCTAGAAACTTTTCCCATACTTAGCCATCAGGAAATTCCACACTGTGGGATGATAGGGTTCCATAATTCTACCAGACTGTTAGTGATGGGTAAATGACTCAACCACGTCACCCATCTGAGTGTGTTACATGAATCACAAATAAGAATCCTCATACTGTGCACATTGTGATCTGTTTATAAATGATGTAAACATTACTTTTAAAGAGGTAAACTTTAGGCTTGGATTCTACTGATAATGAGATTAATGCCACTGTAATGCTTATAAGAACAAGGGACCGGATCCTAACTTCTAATTTTCCCCTCGCCTCATGCATTTGTAATGTATTTTATTCACTTTTGTGTTTTGAAAATGCGTTCACATCTGTGCTATCTGATTGAAATGTGTTCGTCCTATCAAGACTTCTGACAGAGAGAATAGGTTGAGCTCACAAGTGGGCATAACTAAGTATTGCAATCTACACGATAAAGTACAGTTTACCCATGCTTACAATCTGTGTACCAATCAAGACTGCAGAACCACTGACATCTCATGTTTGCTTATGGTAGGATATGGCTATCAGAAATCTGTTGGCATAAGGGGAGTGGTAAGCAAAACGAGCACACAGATGCGTGGATATCGCAGCCTTATGATTAAGGATCACAACACTTAGATCTGACTGCAAATGGATAGTAAGTTTGGGATCTGGTCCACGGTGTGTTACTTGTCACAAATTAACATAAATAGTCATTTACAAAAGTAATAGAAGAGGTTTCTACTTACCCACAAACGCTTCAATATATATGTTATCATATTCCCAAAAAGATTTACTAAGCTGCGGGAAAGGAAAAATGGCCATGTTGTCCATAGCAACCAATCAGATTCTACTAGCTCTTACTTTCCTATAACATACTACAAAATGTTGAATCTGACTAGCTGCTATGGGCAACATCTCCACTTTTCCTTCTCTGCAGCTTAGTAAATCTGGCCCTAATTGTTGTTATTGCGATTGTTATATTTAATACCTGGTATTTAACATTCTATTTTCAAAAAATAAATAAATAAATAAAATAAAGGAAAAGCACAAATGGCTGCTTATATCAACAATATGCTTCCCAAAGACATATCCTAAGGTCATGGCATCTATAAATTGATGACATTACAACATAACGTTCTTAATAAGTGATATGTGGAGCACTATCAAAAGGTAAATAAAAAAGCAGACATCTAGACTGATTTTCTTTGCAAAACACTCTTCTAGAGCTGGTCAACTATGTCAGTCTCTACATTGATGATTGACTATTTTACAGAATCAACTAGAAAATCCTATTGCATCCGCATACATATCCTAACTCATCTCAAGATTTATCTGAGCTCGTTCTCTCAGATCTTCACAGGACATACAGCTCTCCTCTACACTAAACAAATGCTCTGATTCCCGGTTACATGACTTCTCCTGGGTTGCACCCACTCTCTGAAATATCCTTCCTCTCCCAATAAGATGATCCTCTTCTCTCCAAACATTGAAACGCTCCCTTTAAACTAACCTCTTAAAACAAACTTAATAAAATTCTCAACCTAATGCTTAATTTTTTTTTATACCCTAGTTACAAAAAAAACTTTGCTATATGGTTTTACTTTCTGTTACATGATTAACACAAACTGAATACTTTTTATTTCATTGCTAAAATTACCATCAGCTCTGCTACTAAACACTGCTGAATAACTGGAACATACGGAGTACTTTAACCATACAACTTGGTTGGTCCATTGTGTGTTATAGCACTTGTCTTTAAGTATCAATCATTTTATAATGATTGTTATGCACTACGTAATCTGCTGAAGGTATCTAAAAACCTGTTCATAAAATAAATAAAATACAAAAAAAAATATATATATTTTTTTAACTATGGTGAAAGGGTCCTAGAGAAGGGAGTGAAGTGCTTATTTCAGGGTCATAGAAAGTGGACAAAGCAATAATGTTTCAGAAAGGAACTGAGAAGAATTAACTAGAGACAGATTATGCAGAAAATAAGTGATTGTTGTTCTCAGCTCCCTATTGATTTATATGAAGTTTATATCAGAAAATAACAAAGAATGATCAGAAATGGTGTGCTTATATCAGTAGAAAACCTATGGATATTTGAGCATATATGCATGTTCAATTCTAATATTACTATTTTTCAAATATTTGCGGTGTTATATATTTGATGCCTCTATGGCACAATGAGAAAAGTATACAAATATAATTAATCTAGATGTGCACTAAAAAGTAAAGATCACAAACGAAAAATAAGGATAAGCTAAAGAGTTGTAACAGTTCACTAGAATGAACAGGATAAGACTAGTCAACACAACGTAACTTGTAACTTGAGATTACAGGTTGTATATTCTCTTACCTCATCAAAGTGAATTTCGCAACCACAATAATTGCAGTTGCTGCTGCAGAAAACCTACAACCACATCAATTTCTACAAGTTACATATAGGTAAATGCTAAATATAATTTGCAGTTCTGTGTATGGAACCGTCCTATAGGAATCTACTTAATATGGCTTTTATGCCAGGTATTGTCATTGGACCTGATCCAGACCTCCGTGCGTACGGAAGACAGAAAATTCACAAGTGAAAGGGATGTGAACTCCTTTACGTGTCCAGAACCCTACTTTAATTTTTCTGCACAGAAGTGCATACCGCCGCCAACTCTCCATCATGTGCATGCCTATCCCCGCCCCCCTTGCAAGGATTAGGCATGAAGATGTAAAAGAACGCCCCAATGGACAGATCTCCCAGCGTACGGAATTACTTACTGTGAGCTAGATTTGTTGCGTAATATCTACCCAGGGCATAATATTTTCATTGTACCAATATTTGCTGTGTAATATATTTGAGGCCACTATGGCACAATGAGAAAAGTATACAAATGTAATTTATCTAGATGTGTACTTTACTAAAAGTAGAGATCACAAATGGAAAAAAAAAACAAAAAAAGACATGGACAATATTTTTGGAATAACTTGAAAATGACAGAAGTAATAGCCATCCACCATTGTAGGAATTGCAATGGTGCATTTTAATTCTGAATCAAGAAAATATATTAAATAATAACAAATGAAAAGAGCATGGCCAAAAATTATGGATCTACTTTTATCCATTTAAGTTGGATGAATGCCTGATTAAGAATTTGAAGACGTGTGAAGCTAATTCAAGAAAGTAATTAGTATAAATATCACTATAAAACAATTATTTATAATATTTTCTGAAGAATAACAGCAAATTTAGCAAAATTTTATTTAGATAAAAAAGCAAAAGCTTATTTAGATCACCCTTGGAGACTAAGAAATAATTTACACCTTTTTACAGTATATATACATGAGATTATATAGCTTTTAATTTCATCCCCTTCGAGGTGGGATGATTCATTGTTTAAATGAGCTGTAAGAGTACCAAAATGTGGTCTACTCCTATATCTTATGTCTCTACTGTTGAATGGGCTGGATTTGAGGGAGTAAGCCAATTGGACTGATCCAAAACTGCACTTACCCTCTTCTTTTTAGGTGCCAGTGTAGACCTAAGCAACACCAGATGGAACTGCAAGGGGTGGCAGACATAAATTGTGAAAGCAGAATTAGAATTGAGATGTGAAGTTTCTTAGCTAAACTCTGATTTACAGATTAGACATAAAGATATGCAGTATTTGAGGTCTGTGCAAAATGAAAGTATTTTCTCTGCATGAAAAAGAATTAAAATTAATTAGTACCCCTTACTTTGCAAAATGGTTTATGGGGAACTGTACACTTACACCTGTTTTACCTTTACTCCCAAACTCTGGATCAGCCCCAATATGTGTTGTAAGCTTGCTGAATGGGACCAATGAATGCTTGTATGCTTAATATATTTGAATGCTTGTATGCTTAATATATTTGAATGCTTGTATGATTTCTAATATATTTGCAACATAGAAGTGAACACTTTGTGTGGTGCCTGATATGTTTAACAGTTCCACACCGCAATTCTTTCAAGGAGCAACAAATACTGATCATCACAACCTTTGAGCTTTATCTGATTAATGGATGTGATTTACTTTCATGTTTGCCAGTATTTCTACCATAAATTAGACTGTTTCTAGCTTCTACCTGTAGCAATTGTGCAAGTTTCAGCATGGTTACTCATTCAACAAACTGGACTCAGTTTGGCATTGTATCCCATAATTGAAACATTGATTCTCATTGGAGAACTTTCTAAATTTATAAGTATGCTCCACACCCAAAAACAGAAATGAGGTGTGTTTTTACACTTGCAAGGCAGACTATACTTTTTGTCCCTTAATTAAGTCATACTGTTGTGTATCACCTTGTTGTAAAATGTAAAAACAAATATCCTAGGTTGCCGATAAAAAATGCATCCCAGGTTGCCTATAAGACAATGCATCAGTAAATAGTATTACAGGTCATTTGGCCTGCATCAATAGGAATATTTATTGTCTGACAACAACACAGATACATCCAAAATTTATAAGGGTACAATTCTGAATAAAAACAAAAAAACCTCAAAAAAAAAAAAATTGAGCACCAGGACACATTTAATGTTCTTATATAAAAGTAATCTGAATCAACCCTTTTTCCTGCCCCCTCCCAATCTCAACCCCTACTTTTACCTCAGGTTCTCCGGTTCTAAAGCAGAATTTCTATGGCTCATTGTGAGACTTTATTTTGTTTTGAATTAACCTTTAAAAAGTCATATACCAGGTTTTCTCTCAGTTTGTACAGCTCTTTGTTTTATGTAACTTAGACTATTATTTCATTATACTTTGAGATATAAGGCCGGATCTAGTCCTGCACCCTACAGGTCAATTACGCACGCAAGGTGCCTAAGTGGCCTGTTCTGACTGGAGGGCACATGCGTCCTCCAGATGTTATGCTAGGGTTACGATAACTATTGTTCCGTATGACCCATTTGCTCACAAATAGGCTGTGCTTCCCCTCCACTAAAGTGGGTGGCGAAGCATGCATAACGTACAGTGTGGGAGGGGGCTCCCACACTAGTGTGGATCAGCGGTCGTACTGTCGAAACAGAAAATATAAAATACACAACGTAAATATTCGCTAATTAATCGCTGCATAGCGAGTGAACAAAGGACCGCAAAAGTGCGGGAAATCGGTAACGCGAACGCACGCGCTCGTGCGTCGCGACACTCGTCCACACTTTCGCGGGCTTTGTTACATTCAAATTAAACATAATAATAAGTATTTATAAACACATAAACACACAGGGTTTGTCAATATGAAATGTATAAAAGTGTTCCTATTTATTAAAACAGTGCTTTATCTCTACAGACGGAATAAACAGGAGAAAATCACCAGACAGCGATTGAATGAACTTTATATGTCATGTTTATATTCATAGGGTAGCTTAAATCATAACCCATAATGTTA
>WWET01000595.1:402906-430908 GCA_011038615.1 Limnodynastes dumerilii
ATAAAAGAAATGCAAGTTATAGAGAGGGTTCTATTTCCAGATATTATAATCCTAACAGTATCCCCCTTGTATGTTCCTAAAATGTATGTTTTAGTTACTTTTTATATTTACTAAAATGTTTGATCCTATATTATTGTTTTTCAATTTAATTAAAAAAAGATTTTAGTATCATTATGAATCCATTTCCACATGTGTCAGAACAGATATTTTGGTTACTGGAGTAGTGGCCAGTTTAGGGGCAGCATATTATATTCAGCATACTAGCTCTCAAGTAAATAGACATATTTGGGTAAACGCTAAATACAGGTACACATTTTACTGTTGAAACAACAAGGGAATTGCTGCCTGAGCTCCCTGGTTTGGGAATCCTTGTAAATATCAGCCTCTCAGGAAACGAGTAAGAGGGCACAGGGTGCTTGATTTGACAACTTTGATTGTGAATGAAATGGAGCGTTATTCTTTTATTTAGTTGTAGCACTTTTAGACATTATACTGCGCAATGAAGGTATTCTAATTTCGGGATATTATTAAAATGGATGGGACATCTCCACTAATGGAGATGATTTTGTGTTCTCTTTCTAGCCAAAAAAGGAACACAGCCTGAAACTAGCCCTGGCCATACAGGGAAATGGTGGTAGGATTGACAGCAACTTAGAAGGCACCAGCTTAAACCTTGCTTAGGGCAGCAAATTGGTCAGTACTGGCTTTGTGTACAGTGACAGCAAAGGCAAATATCCATCATTTGTACTCTGATAAAAAAACATGGATAAAACAGACAAACCAAAAAGAGCAAAAAAAAACCTTGTGGTAAAATCTCTGTGGTACCTACTTGAAAGTCCTAATTTTATTTTTATCTATTTTGTTTTATTATTAGCAGTGTTTTTCCAAACATGGTAACACATGAGAGATTAAAAAACACATAACAAAGGAACTGCTTGCCAAGAAATTAAAGGAGGTGATAATATTCAGATCTTCAAACAGAGAGGATAATAAAAGCCTTCTTTCATCTGCCAAAAAGGAATATCTTACCTGTTCTAAATCTTCAAAGAGAAGTATATAATAGCTACCTTTTCATACACATGAATCTGCAGGTACCCTGTCTGCATTTTACTTGTCCTTTGCTCCACCCCTATAGCCTGTCAATTATTGACAAGAAAAACGGAGCTTGATCCTTAACATAGTGCTTCCTTCTGTAAAGTCTCTATGTTTTGGAAGCTTAAGATGCCTCATTGTCTGTGGTTTCCCTTATGTCAGAGCTCAGACAGGTGTCTTCACAGACACTCATTGTCCCTCCCAGCCACCCCTCAAGAAAATGGTGCTGCATAATTTGATACTTTGAACAATGTAAACAAATTTGAAGACTTTAATTTTTTAATGGATTAACCAAAATCTCAAAAACAAACATTTAACATTTATCAAAGTGAAAAAAAACAAGCTCTTTTTTTGTTTGTCAGATAAATAGAACATAATCAAATCTGGTTTATTATGGTTATATAGATTGTCAATAGTATTCCCAGCAAATTCTCCTCACCTGTATGTCTGTAGAACTTTCTATTTTGTGAAAGACCACATTTATTTCCTTACAGTCCATTCCTATTCTGTTAAGCTCTATGGGCTTGATCCTAAATAACGATTAGGATGCCACGCTACGGATCTCTTAGCGTACATCGATCCTTAATCTGCATGCCTAATCTCCCTGCAAGGGGGGAGGGGATAGGCATGCAGATTAAGGAGAGAGGGTGGCAGTATGCACTTCCGCAAGGATATGTGCTCAGATGGATGCAGATCCGTGCAGGGAATTTAAGGTAGGGTGTTGGACACATAAGTTTCCAGAATTCCATACATACCATACATGAGAGGGGAGTTTACTCTCCTCTCACGTGCAGACTTATGACCTCCGTGTGTCTAGAAAACGCACAGAGGTCTGGATCAGGCCCTATGTAACTATTTTAGCAAAGCTAGAGTTATGTTTCACACATTATGAACTCTAAGTGTTATATTTATTTTTTCATTACATACTGTTAGTAAAAAATAATAGCTATAAACTTATACCTTCAGGTGTGATGGCTGCAGGACAAAACTCCTTTATTAAATCACCAAGTGTATTGGGATTCCCATCATTGGCAAGTGGTCGAAATAACTTCTGTAGGAAAGGGCGATCACCGGTTGCCTGTAAATATAGTTAGAGAAAGTCTCAGTACAGTGGAAAAACAGACTGAGTATTTGCTTTCAGATTAAAAATAAACAAGCAATAAAGCAATCAGATGACGACATAAGAAATTACATTAATTATAGATTCAGGGCAGTTTTTCTCATATAAAAAGTAGCTTTCCTAGTTAAAACACCTGGATTTTTACACCAAAAAGTTACTGAAGACAAGCAGGTGTATAGCAATACTATGGGATGTAACTCAAAATCTCCTACCGTTCTCCAGTATGATTAACTTTTGAGGGGCAAATTATCATGGGTTGCGGTTACTGGTTCAGCTGCCGTATTTCGACAATGATAAAGCCACCAGCTGAATCATGGCTCACTGCTGAAATGCTTGGTAAATAGAAAATTGCTATTGGTAAAGGGTACCTTTTTGACCTATATCTAATAGTGACAGGCTGCGGCAGGCTGAGGTTAAGGTTAGGCCTTAGGAAGAGAGGGATAGGGCATAGGTGAAGGGTAGGGGTAGGATGTAGTACATGGAGGGTTAGGATTTAAAGAAGGTTAGGGTTAGGATGTGGGAAATGGAGGGTTAGGGTTAAGGTAGAGTTATCGTTAGGATGAAGGGTTTACCTGTCGATAAAGAAATATTTGCGACTCTAGCAGTTGCAGCACTGCCGCTCTTGAGAATGGAGGCTGCCGGCACTTGCAGGCAGGCGCCATGCAACAGCCGCATGATGGTCTGTAGCAAAACAGACCATCGCGCTGGAAAACCACGCCCGATTTTATATGGTTTGCACTTCAGTGGTTATCAATCTATACTCAAATGTTTATATGAAAAGATACCATAAAGAGATGAATACATTTGTTAAATGTATTAATACATAATAGTTTACGTATAAGTTTACATTTTACCTACAAATTAATTATTTTGTTATCTTCAAATCATTTTTTACTGTATGTACATGCAACATAAAATATCTTTTGGGGATTTTTTTTATGACATGATAAAACGGATGAGCGACACAGAGAGTTTCTGTTCCGTAGGCAAGAAGTGTCCTACAAAGTACCATTATCAGGGGTTATGACAAGAATCTTACAGAAACCCTTTCCATGATTCTAAAAACTGTGCTTATCTACCATTTGCTTTTTAAAGAACCATCTGGATGTACATTATAAAAATGATAAATATAAATACCAGAAATACGGTATATGAAAAATGGAAATAAAGTATTTTCAGAAGATTCTAAATAACAACAAGAAAGTCAGTGCACCTTGACATGAATTTCACAAGTGCCTGAAACTTCCCTGGAGGGATTATTACAAAAAGTTATTGCCTATTCTCTCCATTATTTATGTATATCAATGCACTTTACAAGGAGAAGTCGCTCTTTCACATAGTGCGACTACTAGGAAGCCCAACATGAGTCTCTCACCCTAAAAGTGCCTGTGCCATAAAAGTCAGTCTGAAATAACTAGACCAAATTTTGATACAGGGCCCTAGGCAAATTGCCTATATGGCCAATGCTTAGGGCCAGCTCTGGTTAATATACAGTGAAAAACTATCATAGGGTAATATAACACAGCTGATAATTTTTAGTGAACGGTCATGACATTTGAAGATTGACATACTTCAACAGCACAAAGCTTTTCACATCCACTGTCTACATTTATTACGAGCGAGGATCCCTTGCACATAATCTCCTTGTTTTATACACTAGAAAAACTTACACCCAGAGATTATAGATGGTGTTCATTGACTAGAAGAATAATTACATTTAATTACAATGCTAATTGTACAACTAAATTTAGATTTATTACTAAAAAGATTTAGCATTTCATTTCACAATTATTTAAAACACATTTCTTGGATTAAACTGTCATTTTTGTTATTAAAATGTGCAATTTTTTTTAAAACAAAAATCAGATATACAATATGGGTTATAGTTTAAATTTCCAAAAGTAAAATTTGTATTACCTGTGACCACACCATTATTTACTAGAGAGTCCACTGCGTGAACATTTTTAATGAATCCATTCCAGAATTGCATCTACAATAAAGCTAACCCTATTCAAAATCAATCAGAATAAATTGGCTAATGTCTGTTAATCAAGTAACATGTATAATTAAACTTAAGAAATACAATTTTGAAAAAAAAGATAATATAACGCTAATTGCACTACCAAAAAAGCCATACCATTGCACTCCCAAAAATGCCATACCATAAACAATAATCGCTAAACTATAATTAGACTGGTGACATGCTCCTTGGTAATAAGAGATATATGTGGTATTTGAGAGAAAACATAGTAATATATTTATCAATGAATACGTTTCAACTAAATTAGTAATGACCAAGTACAGTATACACAAAATATAGACACAACACATAAACATCACAACATATACACACAGGACATGGATATATAAATCCTCAGTGATTTACTGAGGTTAACAAAATCGTATACTGGGTTAACAAATGCCTTATGGGGAAGCATTACCATAATACAGTGGCAAGTTTGTGACTTGATATAAAATTTATTTATCTTCAATGGTTCATTGTTTTTTCACCAAAGAAAATATAAATATATTTATAAAAAATATATATATATTTTACAGGGCGATACCTTTTAACCAAGTAATCATGGAGATATTTACAGCACTACCCAATCACCATTTGTTGTATTGGATAGAACAGTTTTGGAGGTGTTTTAAAAGATCTTCTCTCCAGCCCACTAATTACATACATTGTTTATCAGACTATTAAAGGGAGTAAAGGCTTACAGAAGTGATCCTAGAATGACATGCAATGCATATAAAAAAAATAGTCACTGTCGACTTTTAGTATGGAATCTATAAACAAAATGAGGGGTTTTAAGAGCAAATATGTCATGTAAGATGCATTTTTTAGGGAGAAAAAAAGTCCAATTAAAAAAATCAACTTCCATAATCACCTGTTTATCAAAATGAATTTAGATTTTGCAATAGCAATGGAAAAGCTAAATTTCAGTTTTGCCACTACCCATTGTTTTGTTTTGCTCATTATAAAAGTATTTTTTTTAGGTTTATCAGAATCAGAGTAATACAAAACTTAAACAACAACAAAAAGATGTAAGAAACTAAAAGGCATGAAAACAATTTCCCCCTAGTCCAAATTCTCCACATCCCACCAGATGCAAAAAAAATAAAAAAAGAGAGTATAATCAGCAGGACCAAGAATAACATTAAACTTCTTATGGAGCTGGCACACCAGACCCAAAGAGCCTAGTGTTCACTGGTGGGGGACAGACTTGGCTGCAGTCTCTTAGCAGGTCTCAGCTCCCAGTGATGACCCTCAGTGGTACCTTGATCCAATAAGCCTCAAAACCTGAGAGAATCTTACACAGAGCAGGACCAAAGACACCAGATACAGATGAAAAGACCAGTGTAGCAGAGAAAAGATTTTCCAGGAAGGACACAGAGATATAGGGAAACGAGTCAACAGAATGAAGATGTCTTTGGAGATCTTATTATGAAACACTGAAGGTGAATCCAGGCTGACAATTAAAGTAAATGAAATACTCAGAATGCACAGGAGCAGTAAGATGGAACAACTTGAAGCAAACAGAGCATGACCAGATGGATATAACTCAAAGATATAGTGCGAGTAGATTTAATACACAGAGTATACAGTGTGAGTCAGTAGTACTACAAACAGTACTACCAGTGAAGTGGACAGAGATAGTACTCCGATACCCATGTAACCAATGTAAGTAATTCCATGCCGCCTTGATCAGTATGGCGATATGTAAGAAATTCCAGCAGAAATATTACAGTATATCATACTCTGCAAAATCTTACAGTTTAACACTCTGGGACGATACCAAACAGTGGTTTCAAAAAGCTTCATGCGTGCATTTGTCTTGGTCTTTAGGACCATTTTCTTGATATTGACCAATGTAGTTTATTTTTTATTTTCATTCTTATTTATTTTAATTTCTCATATTTTACTATTATTATAGTTTTATCTTTTTATTTATTTATTTTCTTTGAACAGCTCTGAGTACTTTTTTTAATTGATAATATTGCAGTTTAACATACTGAGCTTAATGCTGTACGTATTTTTGTTTGTCTTGTCTGGTACCATAATGATGTTTTTATGTAATGATCTAATAAATTGAGTATTTTATGAATTTAAATGGTTTATGCATATACTACTTGATATAGATTTTTGCTATCGTCTCCGGACAACAGCAGCAGTATCATTATTTTTCCTATAATGTAATTTAATTATATACATGTATAAGATTTTGTAATAGCAGAGTTGTCACTTACCTCAGAAGCAGGGGACAGATTTGATTCCTTAGCATTACTTTTCGAGCTACAAATATTGGCATGTGGCCCTTAGGATGAGGGGCCAGCTGCCAGTTAGCACAAAGGAATGCTAGCAGGTCTTCACACATCACTTTATATCTTTATGTCCTGGACTTCTGACACGCCAACAAAGTATGTATGGAAGCAGCATTAGCGTATCAACATTTAGGGCAAGTACCCAATTTCTTGGCAGACACAAAATAAACCTCTTTTAAAGAGCTTAAAGACTGCATAACATGATCATAGTGGTAGATCCAGAACTACGTTCCCGTTCTGTTTAAATGCGTAGAGTATTTACGCGCTCGTAATTACTATGTACTCCCCTTGGTTGGACGTAGTTTAGCCGTGTTACGCTTCCAAACCCTACCTTAACTTTTCCAAGCATAACTCCTGACGGCCGTAATGACTGAACGTACTCACGCAGCTAAACACGGCCATACTGTACGATTTAAATGAAACCCCCCCGCCTACATTTTGTAACAGCATCGTACTTATGGCTATCGTAATATAGGCACGCCCTTTCGTTCGTACTTATGCAAATGTTACAGATGACCGATTTACAACTACAGCCAACAGCGAGTTACGACAGGAAGTAGTTGCGCAGTGCCTATTTTTAGACGAGGTTATGTTTACGACAGGTGTATTTACGCCCACGGGCGTTGTTCTGGATCTGGCCCATAGTGTTTATAAAGTACTTCATGTGATGTCAACATGAGAAAATGTACCCCCACAGTTTTTTCACATCAGCTCCAAGTCCTCACACATATGATTCTGAACTGATGTGTCTCCAGATAAGACAACAAGCCACCAACAATATTAACATTAGAGCTTCTCACCCTCATTACTGACTGCACATAATGCCTAGATTGAAGGAAACAGAAGAAACATGTGACAGATCATATATTTCCCACAGAGGTTGTATATCCTTGCTCCTGGATCCAAAAAAACAAAAACAAAGATATTTCATTACCTTGTCCAAGCTAATGTTCCCACCCACTCACTTCTGCTCTGTCCCTGCTCACCTCTACTATGTTGCCACTTTCTCCACCAATCAGTTAAGCCTGTCACCACTTTAGTGCCTGTAGGTTAACTGTTGTCACACTAACATACTATACTTTTACAACTGAAATAGTGCTATGTAGCTAATCTTAAACAAAACCTGTAGACTGTTTTATTGTTTTACAATACATTCCATGTTTATAGACTGCAGTACATAAGAGATGTAACAGTATGTCATGTTGTGTTAAGATACAGAACAAATATATTTGTGATTGCTTTAAGATTTGTGACCACTATATTGGAATATATTTCCAAAGTGAACTGTTAATTGCTATAACAATAAATGGCAACACATTCCTATGACAAGCTATCCAAAAATCTTCTTGAACCAGGAGGTCAAAAAAATACAACAACGTAGACGACTTTCTAATGGATGATAGGATGGGAAAGACACAATCGTGATTTTTCTTATGGTCAGTCTCAATCTTAACAGCATACTAGCTACATTGGTAGTCACACAATTATAACATGCCATTGATGTTGTCAGGATAAGATTTGAAAAGGACTTTTAACTATCACCTACCTTTCCTGGTGTATAGGTAGATAAATACACATCAGCTATATGTATTCGCATTATATTTACCAATCAATCCAATTTCTTCTTGGCCCTAAAATTCTGATGCAGTGCACTAGCTTTACATCATATTACTGTTAAACAATTGTACACATTTACCATAACTTTTTGTTTTCTAGGTATATTTGAAGCAGCAAGGAGTAAATGTTTTGACCTACTTTACCTACAAATGGCAAAAAGAGAAAGGACAGACGGGTAAAGCACTGAAGGATCTGTCTAACACTTGTGACACTTTTCAGCTATGTCTCTGCCACGGGAAAAGACAAGAAGTGTGTTCAATTAAGACAGTTCCTATTATGTGGCTGTGATCAAGAGCACCATAGATTTTTGTTTTATTTGCCGGAAAGCTTGCAATAGGACTATTGCAATGTTTCCTAATATGAAACATAACACAACAGCGTACAATTGTCCCTGCTACCATATGAAAGATATTGCACAAACAAAAGACAGCATCCATGAGCAATAAATATCTAGAGGCAAAATACACATGTACACCATGTGCACAGGATTTCAGCATGGTAGCTGGAACTAAGCAATTAAGAGGTCTTTTTAAGTAAAGGGTCTAAAAGCTTCATTCAGGGCTGATGTATTTTAGTACTGCATTGCCTATGCTTGAGGTGGCATAGGGTAACCCTTGCCAATCATGCACACTGTGTGAACTCTTTGGGAAAACAAGTACTGTTATATATAGAACTACCAACATGGGGCCATATTCACAAAGCTCCTGCTTCTTAGTTGCGAAGATTTGGGAAAAGCACATGCGTAGTAGGTCATTTACGCCATCTACGTACCAGTAAGGTTTAGTTAGAAAGAGGCGGCATAATGCCATCTCGGGGAGTGCTTAGGTAGAAGTGGGAGGGATTCAGATTACTTGGGGAGGTGGGAAGAGGCATTGTCCAGGCTTAGTTTCCTTCTTAACGGTTAGTCAAGGTAGTCCTATGGCACCCCTAAGTACCATAAGATACCTAAAAACGGGGGGGGCGCGTTAGGGGCAGGACGGGTGAGTTAGGTGCGGATCTGTCCTCACCTAATTCACACTTAGGTGTGAATACGGCCCATGGTGTAGTTCCTAATAACGCCAGCTTTGTAGCCCCCTTCCCACTTTGGACACACTATTGATGCAATCATTATTTTGTAGACAGTATCAAGAAAGAATTTTGTATGAATATGGAACTCTCATCAACTGCAGATCTCAGCGGGATTGAAATAAGTGACGTGCAGTGCTTTTTTGGTAGGGGTACTCCATGGTACGAAGTACAGCCACCTTTTATTTTTTAGTAGCCAAGCCAGGTGATTACTAGGTTCATTACCTCTTATTTTGGAACTATAGTGGGGCATAAAAATGACTGAGGACACTACAGCAAGGCATATAATAAACTGGGGGATTAATATGGACAGTACCACCCTTAGGTGGCTCTTCATTTTCTACTACATACTAGAAAATATCAGCTAGAAGCTGGTGAAACAGATCCCAGAGAACAATCTGAAGAATATTGTTTACTAATAATTCATTGTTTATTAAGATATAAGGTAAATCCTCACCCTCACTTTTATTTTACTCTGACTAACCTATTTCCCAGGACTTTTAACATTTCTTCAACTGTAATAACTAGGGCCGGATCCAGAACTATGGGCGTCTTCCACAGACGGCCGTAATTTGCTGAAAGATAGCTACTGCGCATGCATAGTAGCTATTGTACGTAATCTACGTATCGTTTCGATACGTAGATTGCATATATGCAGTCTGTGGAAGACGGCCGTAGTTCTGGATCCGGGTCTAGATTCAGAGTTTGAAAATAAAAGAACATCAGGTGGAAAGATACACCTGGACAGTACCATGCATTGCAGGGGGGGCAAAGCACAGCTATATTCTTTTTATTTGTTCTATAGCTAATGCTGTTATTGTTTTATATATAGATAAATGGAAGTGTTTTGTAAATTTATGTAAAAAAAAACAAAACGCTAAATAAATATAAAACAGCAAAGGCGTCAATCTTGTTCTAGTATTTGAAGCAACATACTGATCTGGTGTGCACTGGTGAACATTAACTTCAGACTGTTCTTTACTGCAAGTCATATATCATCCCTTTTCCCGGAGCAAGAAAACTAAAATTACATTCCAGAAAGAAATGAACTTTTATAAATAAATGAAGAAATTAAGTGTACAGCATTACTCTATTCTCATAAAACCAGACATAACTATCTGCAGTATGAACATATGGTTGCTTTTATCATCACAGCTACAGGGCAGTTCTTCAGTGATTAAATGAAGATGGGATTTATTGTTAACCCTTCTGATATTTATTTCAAGTTTCAAAAGGATGCAGAAAAGAAAATAATCTGAAAGTTCTTCATCAATACATGACCACACTTGAAGATGCTCATCCTGGATTGTTTAATGCAAAATATATATAAAAAATAATAATCATTTTAAAGACCCCTTAATCTAAAAATGTAAATGTACAAACCACAGAGATAAAAAACAATGATTTTGGTTACTCTGCGTAAAACACACATTCATCCTTTAGAGTATTATTTTAATAAAATCCTATGATTTGGGAGCATTGATAATTTAATGGATTAAATGAAATAATGTATATGTTAACAGTTAATATTATAATAAATAAACCATTTTATTTGGTTCCTGCACTTTCCTCAAGTGACATATAGGTGACTCATTTTGCTGTCATAGACTTTAAATTCTGTTTAAGATCTAGAGCTACTACAAAAACGTAAAGTAATAAAAAATAATGACAATTATAAAACACCATAGGACTTATGGTCTTTTTAAATAAAAACAAAAACATAAACAAAAAAGCTAGCCTACACCCACATCACTTTAACAAACATAATTAACTGCACATTATTATGTCTAATTATACATAAAGTACAGTAAATGCACTTCAGCAGAAAGATTAATGGATCTACAGTATATGCAGTAGTAATATGCACTACTGGTGAGAGCAGTCATTATAGTGAAAAGGACATGATGTAAAAGAGAATGGATGCCTCGGTATGGAGAAATGAGCAATGAAATGTCCTGAAACTTACATAGATGAAACATTTAGCATTCCATGCTCCTGTTGAACCACGTTAAAAATTCCTTAATGATAAAAGAAAAAAAAATGTTACAGTAAAAACATGATGACCGTCAGTCACAGGGCTTAAAGTGAGGAAGTGACAGACTTTACTTAAGTGATTCATGTAGTCACCACGTAATACTAGGCATGTGATGTCAATAGCACCACATTTTACAAGAATATAAGCAATATAACAGCCTGTTTTCTGCCATATACAGCAGCTGTTAATAAATGCCTAATATTACACAACAAAGCAGTGCTTGTGAAAAAAAATTCCAGAGATTTAAAAGCCATCGTATTAGGTTAGGTTTCTAAGGTTTAGTGAAACACACTTTGAAACTTTTTCTATTGTCCATCCAGGTTCAATTCTTACTCCACCTACTACAGGATAATTATTTTTCTTCTTGGCAACAAAACAGTTCACTAGCGCACCGTCTATGTCATTCACACTTTTGGCTTTAATATCCTCTATTAGGGGCTTTCTGAACCCTGATTTTGACTGGCGCTAGTTAGTCATTAGAACAGTCTACTTACCACCCATGCTACCAAGTCAGCCTACCCCGTTCGTCGCTGCAGCAATGCTCTTACACTGGTAAACAACCTCTTTGGAGTCGTTCTGTCACATGTGTACACAGTTGTTGTCTGGAATTGGAACCAGACTAAGTACCCTGTCTTTTCATTCTGTGCCTGCTTGCAGAGGCCTGTTATGCATTGGAACACATCACAATTGATGCATTCTTTAAAGTAACAGCTTCCGACGTTAGAGTGCGTCAGAGTGCCATTTGGTGGACATTGGGATTCATGCAAATCGTACAGTAAGGGCTTGGCTAAGCCCTTACATACAATTCTGCAATATACACCCACCCCATTTTATGTGGGGAGAGTGTGTAACATTTAAAATAGGGGTTTGAGCTTGTAACTTGCGGGGGAGCATACTATCCTCACATGCGTGGTCTTTAGAAATACACACATAAGTCCATCCTGTACAAATGGACTTATTAGCAGCTGTGCATTCCTAATTCTGGATCTGGTCCATGGTGATTGCACCACTGGCGCTGGCATTCCTTTCCACATGGGACATGGGTGCCGTCATGTTGAAACCTCTCATCTGCCTCCATTTGTCCAACCTGCTTTCACTAGTCCTATAAATCCGTGCATAACCTTCCATGAGCGAGGAGTTCAATTTAAACCGAATTCCCTGTTTTCTCAGTGCCAGAACAACAAGAATCCGGTATACTCTGTTTCTCCATGCGTATGCTCTGCAAGTTCCAGCTGACACTACTCTCAAACAAGTTGTCATGTATACGCTACAAGTTCCAACCTGTGAGTTACCTTACAAATTCTGTTTGTACTACACTACAAACTCCAGCCAATGGGCCACTTTGAAAGTTCCAATCTGTTTTTACCACTTCATAGTGTGCTCCACCAGGATCCCTGTAATTTACTGCACAAGAGTGGGCCTCACCACGAGTTTCTCGGAACCCAGGATCCTTACTTACTGGGAGTCATTTGAGCATCTACTGTGGAGACTTTTAGCGCTACTGGGGACTCAGTGAATTTTTTCATTATCTTTCCCTGTGTTTCCACCTGTACCATTACATTGCTGGAAGTCCCCGCTACGATGGCTGTTTTTCTGAAGAAGAGACAGCCAAAAGTTATTTGTCTCTATTTCAAATAGTAGCCGTTATAGATTTTTTTTTCTGAACGGGTGAGTATAAATACTCACCTATTTATTTTCGGAAGTGCCACCGGACCCGTCGCAGGAGGGGTGAGCAACCTCTCTGGGCACCTTTATTGTTCTGGTTAGAGTTAGGCTCTGGGGAAGGGAGGTTAGGGCCGTGGAAGGTGAGGATTAGGGTTAGGATCAGGCTGTGGAGAAGGGGGACTTAGGGTTACACTGTGGGGAAGGGAGGGGTAGGGTTAGGGTAGGGTTAGGGAAGCGGTTGGGTATACTTACCATTCAGAGCACCGTGTTCGGAACTGGCTGGGAGGGAATGGCCCCTATCGAAATAGGGCCATTTGCGATGGGGACCCACACCCTGCTACTCGCATTACTTTCAGACCACTTCATTGTATTTATGTGCAAATCTATATTGTTCTCAGTTGTTCAGCCCATGAGCAAGAACTACCTCAGGTCACCTTGCTTCCTTAACTAACCTTACTTAAATTACACAAAGGGACCCCAACCACATAGCCAGAACCCACACAGTGTGACAAGCCTGAAATACAGTATGAACTTTAGTTCTGGAGAACATATTTCCAGAAGGTCATAAATACATCAGAAAAGCAACAAAAATTGTGCATGACATGCGGAACAAAACATACAGACTAGAGCAGGGGTCGGCTCATTCAGTCGCCTGCTGCAGCTCCAGGGGGGGGGGGTCATTAAGGTTGGCTGGACAAGGAAGCAGGGAGCAATAAGGCTGGGTGAACACACATATATGCAGTGTTATCTCCCATGGTTTTCATTTCTGGGGTCCAAATTAAGTGTTTAAGGTTGTCTAACCCTGGACTAGGGGAACTAAACATGTATAGCTTGGAACAGAAAAGGGACGGGGGGATATAATAGAAGTTTTCAAACATATCAAGATATATTACCAGGTACAGGAAGTTGGCATTGCTCAAAAGTATTAAAACACAAAGGCATGTACTAAAAAATAAGGCTAGTAGGATTAGAGCAGTGATGTCAAGCTTGGGCAGATCTGATGCTCAATAAATTCAAAAGTTTTGATTTGATTTAATTAATAGCTTAATTTTATTTTGCATTGTGCTTTAGTTATATCAAAATGTTTTTACTATACCACAATTATTAATTGTGAATCTGTGTACATTGATTACGTTTTGCAGTGTCCATGTACACTGCAATATGTAGGACGTTCGACTAAGTCCCTAAAAAACAGGCCTATCTACTCACAGTGTCTCCCGTCATTTTAGTAACAAACACAATTGCGACCTCGATATGCTTAAAGTAATGGGGTTGGAGAAGATTAAGGTAACTTCACGAAGGGGTGTGGGTCCCCGCAAAGAAAATCTGAACTGCGAAAATTCAGATTACTCCCAGCCAGTTGCTTACTGACTGGGATTTCAATTCGATCCACGGAGCACCGAAAGCTCCGTGGTCCTAAAAGTAGTAAAAAAAAATAGATCCACACTCCTTTCCCTAACCTCTCACTACAGTAACCCTAACCCTCCCTTAATTGCAGCCTGACCCTAACCCACTATTTCCTGCAGCCTGACCCTAACCCTAACCCCGCAGAGATAATTTACTTACCTGTTCCTTGTCCGGCAATAGCAGCAGAAGAGGTGCGGCGAAAGGACGGCGGAGGGATATCGCGCATTGCGAAAGTGAATGGGTGAAGTATGCCGAATGGCATACTCACCCATTCACAAAAAAAAGTAGAAAGCGGTAAGTATAGGAAAAAGGGACAGCCGAAAAGTAACTTTCGGATATCCCTTTTTCGAAATTCAGAGTGTCGTTGCAGAGAGTGTAACCGCTTCATGAAGTAATGATAGATTACCAAATTATGTCATAGAGAATTATATTGGATATTCAAATTACCTACTCTCTATCCTAAGGGATTAAATCAAGATCTAGAATTTCAATCATTAGGGGTTTAAAAATAATATTAAAAATAACAACATAATAAAGGTAAAAATTCATAGAAAGAAATTAACATTTAAATAAAAGGTTTTGTCCTCTGTGTATAGATATGGATTTTTCCAGAAAGTGATGTATAAATATAATGTAATTAAAAATGAAACAAAATGATGTTTCTTAAGGTTATATATTGAGCAGATTTTAGTTTTATATGTTTTTATATCTATTACATTATAATTTAAATTGATTGTATTAGTACAGCAACAGGATGAATACTTAAGAAAGGCAAACGCGAGGCCTGATTCACACTTAAGTAGCATCTGCTTCTTAATTGCGCATTTGCCTGAAATAACATACTGCGCATGTGTAGTAGGTAATTAACGCTCTCTATGTACCAGATTGGTATGCAGTCAGGTACGTCCAAAGAGGCAGCATTCTTAGGCAAAAGTAGGAGGGGGAAGTATTTAGATTAGCTGAGAGGGCGAGAGGGAGGCGGGGAAGTGCAATGTCCGTACGGACATTGAACGGACAGATAATGTAGCCCTATGGCACTCATAAGTTCCATAAGGTACCTAAAACAGGGGGGGCCGGTTGGGGGCTGGAAGAGTGAGTTAGGTGCAGATCTGCCCACACCTAACTCACTCTTAAGTTTGAATTAGGTCCTCAGCCTTCAACCAGCTGCAAATAATTAAGGAGACCTTTTAAATCTCCATCTGGCTCACTAGCTTATTCAAGCTTGACAACGCTCTTTAGAGAAACAAAACGCGTCGCCATGTGATTCGAACCCGGCTTGCTACACCTCCGAACACTCTCCATTTACATTGTGCAAATAATGTATTCTATTACTGTTCCCGGACATCTCCTCCACACCTGTGGACAGCGATCTAAATTAAGTACTCAGTGGCCACAGACTTTAAAGGAAGTGAATCAGGACCTGCTGCTACCCATGGAGGGGAGCAGTAGTGACTGCTTCAACTACTATGCTGTTGGTCGGTCTAAGAGCCTCTAAACGTGGACCGGACTGGTAATAGATATTTCCTTGTTCTCATTGAAGGACTTTTTTCTTTTCTACTCAGGGAACATTTGTTAGCACCTAGCTGTTCGTGTATTAGGGAGGTGAAATCCATTTGCAGCTGGAGATTTAGGGCCATATTCACAGATCAGTATGCAATTATACGCACGCACATAGCAACACCCATGACACTCCCCTCTCACAGCCATGCAATCGTAGACTTACACCTCCATAAACCACCTCTAACTTTACGTGTGTACTTACGTGCACATATGTATTCCGTATGTGCGCTTCTATCTAACCATGTCTCCCCCCACCCTCTTTCACGTAACTTTTCCAGTACATATTTCAACCCCGCCCCTCCGTATGTCCCAAAGTGCAATTCAAATGTTCATGCCTAAAGCACTTACGTGCGTATATTCTACATAACTAATGTAAAAAAAAAAAGTTACTACGTGCCTAAAAATACGCACACAACTCCCCGTGAAAACAGATCTGTGAATATGGCCCTTAATGTTTTTATGCTGTATGCTGGTTTTAACCTCTATGGGCTGGATCCAGACTTAAGTAAGTGTTTGAAATTAGTTACTCCTGGGCTAAACCATGTTGATTGCAGGGGAGTCATATTTCATCTGTTGCAAACAGTATTAGAGTTGAGAGGTGATGTTTCCTATCCCAAGTCTAAATAACAGTGTGATAGTAAAGCTGGTCAGTATCTGTGTGCAGGAAGCAATTCAAAGATAAATCCCTGCATGCAAAGAATACAATTAACTTGACTCCCCCTGAAATCAACATGGTTTAGCCCAGGAGTAACTAATTTCAAGCACTTACTTAAGTCTGGATCCAGCCCAAAATGTGTAACTAAAACAAAAAATAAAAAGATTGCAGTCTCCAGCTCCCAGTAATTCTCCATTTATATGTCTCTAGCCTCCCCAGTATTCCCCATCATGTGTCTCCAGCTCCCAGTATCTCCATCATGTGTCTCCAGCTCCCTGTATACCCAATCATGTCTCCCCCCCCTCCCAGTATTACCAATCATGTCTCTTCAGCTCCCAATATCCCCCTTTATGTCTTTTTAGCTTCCAGTATCCCACATCATACGTCTCCAACTCACCAGCATTACGCATTCATATGGCTCCAGCTCTTTGGGTCAGGCTGCAAGTAGGGGAGTCTTAGGGTCAGGCTGCGAGGAAAGGAGGGTTAGGGTTACGGTAATGGAAGGAAATGATTAGGGTAATGAAAGGGGGGGGGGAATAGGGTAAAAATTAGGAGAAGGGTTGGGGTAGAATAAATACTCACCTCCCAACGCTGCAGATTCGTCATTGAGATCTTCGATTGCTCGTCCTTAGCGGGACAAGAGCAATCGATACCAGAGCCAATTAAAAATTGACTAGTGTCAAACGACCCTCTCGTAAAAAGTATTTTCTTGTCGCCGACCCACACTCAGCTAAAACAATCTGAGCAACAAAGACGTAGCTGGAGACAGATAAGCTGCAGTGAGCTATAACATTCTGAGCAGTGAAGACGTAGCTGAAGACCCTTGCCAGTTATGTGATGTTGCCGGTTGTTATGTCATCAAGATGTCCAGAGGTCAAATTGTCGACATTTGAGTATTATGTAATTATTACATACATATTACATTTCTGTATTTTTTACAAGTTTACAGGGGAAAAATTACATTCAGTATATCCAAGCCTAACCAACAAATACAACCCACAATTACTCTTATTAAAAATAATAATAATAATAATCTATTATGGCTAATATTTGCATTAAGAGAAACTGCATTACTCTTTATGAATTAAAACAGCTGTTTTGCCATCAGACAGGTAGCTATTCTTCCTCTTCACATCTTTAAACTGACTGCCTCATTTTTTGAAAGCTTCACACTGTCAAATGACCACAGTGTCTTAGATCATAGTGTCGGTCCTGTCACTGTAGACAAAAGACATAATAAGTGGCCTTTGAAAAGAGAATAGAGGAACAGTTTTAAATCTCCAGCCTGTAACTTAAGCCACTGAGGAGAGAAAAAGAGGATGGCAGAAAGCAGAATGCGTAACTATTGAGTTACCAGTAAAGCTGACTCACTGCCAGGATGTGATGGATCTGGGGGATTAAACTGCACAGCAAAAGAGAGAGAGTACATTATATGGTAACTATTACAATACATATTGAAGGAGACTAATACATTATTGACGTGGGAGTGACAAGAAAAAAAACTTGTTACTTTAAAAGACAATAAAACACTTATATTTATTTAAAAAATATCCTTGTATACGATATTATTATAAATAGTACTTGCTGACTAAAATGTTCAAAAGCTTAAGATTGTCATGTGCAATTCTCTGATTCGAATAATGTGTCTGATGAATGAATTATGAAATTTTCTGATGCACTTTTTTTAATCTCTCATTGCTAAAATAAGAACATTATATTGTAATATATGTAAAATGAGTAAGGTAACAATACTATAACGTTGTAGAAGGAAATATGTGTGCAAATGAAAGTGAAATGATTAATGCCTATATGTGATGGTTTAGAGTTATTATCATAAATGTACATGTAACAGTACCTTGTTACAATCCTGATTTGCAATATGGCACTTATAATTACTTAGTGCTTTTGTATAATGTAAGCCTAAAATAAATAATGTCAAGTGCAATGTTATGTTATGCATTCCATTAAACTTAAATGAGATCATTTTATAATTACAAGCACTTCTTGCATGTGCTAAATGTATTGTCATAGATACATTTCTATGTACATAACTAGGTTTACATAAGCTTTATTTAAATAGGTAGAAAGAAGCAACATGCAGGAACCAGCATGTCATAGAAGGCAAAGATGAGGTACAGAAGGTAAATAAATTAAAATCTTAATAACTCCCCAAATACACCGTGTTTATGATTTACTTTTAATAGAGTTGCCAAAAAACAACGTAACTTTGGAAAGTAAAAACTTGTTGGTACCTGACTGTTTATTAATAGAGAAAAAAAACTATTACAAAATTCACACTACTGATATTACATTATATTCTTAGCATACACTATTATTTTGACTTTAGTACTGTTGGCAGGATTTAGCAAATTCACAAAGATGCAGCTGTTGAATAAGTTATTTCTTCTTATATTACACAGGTTTTAAATTAAGGAACAAAAAAAAACTAAATTTAAATTTATGTGCATTTCAATAGTAAAAGTAAAAGTGAGGATCCCATTGTTGATTTACTAATTGCAACTCAGCACAAACCAAGAGCCAGATCCAGACCCCCACACGCTTTCCATACATGCGGGGGTTTGTCAGTCCACATGAGAGAGGGGAGTAAGCTCCTGTCTGACCACTGATCCGCTTATAAATACCTAAAATCACCCCTACTGCACAATTTAAATGTTTCTCCCCTCCCACCTTTGCAGGCAGAGAGGAAGCACAGCCCATTTTATTATAATACCTATCATACGGAACTTAGTTCTGTACAATAGAAGTTATGTGCATAAAATACATGCAACACTTAGAGGACGCATGCACCCTCCCCTCAAAATACCTCACTAATGCACTTTGGGAAGCCCACATTGTTTTGGTTGCAAAGGTAATTGTGCACATTTCTAATCGCAGATATTTATACGCACCCCATTGAGGTACGACTTAAAATCTGCATATTTTGGCTACCGTCATAGCTTGTTTTAAATGCACTTAGCATCGCAACCAAAATAACGCAGGCTTGAATCGGGCCCTTCGCGTGTGTAAGTGGGGTATCGTATATGACTCTGGATATCTTTAATATCACTAGTGAGCATAGACATACACCTTCTTAGTATCAACTTATTACACCTCGTTCTGTTTAATAAAAATAAAGTGATCACATCAAGGCGGCGCGCCGCAAAATGGGTCTTTTAGAAGTAGAGACAGCTGAAACCTAAGGGAGTCTTAGGGTTAGGCTGTGGGGAAGGGAGAAGGAGGGTTAGGGTAAAGGAAGGGGTTAGGGTAAGGGTTGGTATTGAATTTACAGTGCATCCGGAAAGTATTCACAGCGCTTCAATTTTTCCACATTTTGTTATGTTACAACCTTATTCCAAAATAGAATAAGTTCATTTTTTCCCTCAATATTCTACACACAATACCCCATAATCACAACGTAAAGAAAAAATTTTGGGGAGATTTTTTGCAAATTTATGAAAAAATCAAAAACAAAGAAATCCCATGTACGTAAGTATTCACAGCCTTTGCCATGAAGCTCAGAATTGAGCTCAGATGTATCTTGTTTCCACTGATCATCCTTGAAATATTCCTACAACTTAATTGGAGTCCACCTGTAGTAAATTCTCTTGATTGGACATGATTTGGAAAGGCACACACCTGTCTATATAATGTCCCACACTTGACAGTGCATGTCAGAGCACAAACCAAGCATGAAGACAAAGGAATTGTCTGTAGACCTCCGAGAAAGGATTGTGTCGAGGCACAATCTGGGGAAGGGTACAGAAAATATCTGCTGCTATGAAGGTTCCAATGAGCACAGTGGCACGAGGTCATTACGGCCATGGTTGTAGAGGGGAGTGCACACACCCTGCTCTCCCCGCTCTCTGTAGTAAATTCCCACCTTAACTTTTATGACCAGGTCGTACCAGGGCTTCCCCTGCCCCGTCCCCTCATTAACATGTCGCTCTCCGCCTTCACGGCGGAGTTATGACTGTCGTAAAAAGGGAGGACACCCCCTTTTATGCAACAGCTGACGTACGTAACGTAAGTTATGTACATCGACCATTACGACGACGTAAGAAGTCAGGGGTATACGCTAATTCCCCTGTCGTACTTAACCCAGGATAGGGCCCATCATGCATATCTCGTACCTCCCATGAGGAGACAGAATACCGCATGAATATACACAGTACATACAGAAATACATAATACATAAATCAGACCCATTATTTTTACTATTATTATTATTATTATTTTATATAGGATTCATATATTTATTATTATTTATTCTATTCTATTCTATTTATTAATTATTATTATTTGTGATTCAGTCAAGAATGGTAAACTTCTCAAATTTTACAAGGGAACGAGTTTGCAAGACCTTTCCTATAACAACTGTATATTCATTTTTGAGGCTTCAATACAGCTTTCAGTTAGAATGTAAATAATTTTATCAGAGCATAAACACAGCTATGGGCTGATGTGAACTTGCTGTTAATTTTTTTTTATTGCTTAGTAGGACACAGGGGGAATATAGGGGGATAGCTTGCTTAACTCACTGACATCTTAAGAAAAAAAACTGTAGCAAACTGAGGATATCGCCAAGAGGACAGCAAGAACACGACGATGTTATAGAATTCACAGTGGGTAAGGTCAAAGCCATGCATTTTAACTCTGGCTGTAAAAGAACTTCAGACAGACTTCGTGTAGGTTGTCACAGTTAGTGCTCTATACCAAATTATTTATTTTGAGTATTTATATGTCCCAGAATTCATAGTGAAACTAGAGAAGCAGCAGGAGGGAAAGTTAAAAGTGAAATGTTTGACAGTTTGTCACTGTATCACTCCTTTAACTCCTACGCTCTTTATTTTAGGATATGATTAGTATTACTGGGCTAGGGAAGGGATGAAGTGGAGAGGATCTCTAATGATAAAGTGATATGAAGTCTACACATATCAGGTGGTTATAGAACGTGAGTTAATAGCTGCAATGCATTATTAATTGTGGAGTATTTTTATATAGCTGTTACAAGAGTAAAATGATAGACAGAGCCAAAACAGCAGAGAGAAAAAAGATTGTCAGATAATGGCTTAATGATCATCGATGTTGGCATTAATATTATGAGCAAGACATGCTATTAATAAAAGTATAATACTTTAAGGTGACTGATGCAAAAAATACATGGGTAAAATTACAGATTCCAAAAGTATACAAATACAAAATGACACATACACAAGCTATAAAGACTAGAAGGGCTGACATTGTCAGTAAACCTACCGTATATTGCAAACTAATATCATCATAAATATTATACCTTTAAAGTTATGTTAAAAACTTGCTTTTTATGCTTAATTGGGACATAACTATAATTGATATACAGTAAATTGATGGCACCATCATATTCCCATCACACACAAATGTGTATCACATTTCTCCTTTTAGTGTATTTCACCTCTGACCTCTTTCTTCTGCAGATTCCCTGAGTGCTCACATGTTTATTGTTGCTTCTAATATATATATTATAACCTAAACTACACCAGCTATGTAACAAAATACAAGAGTAATAAAACCTAAGGTTCGGATCTTAAACTACATGAAAATTCCATACGTTAACCTCCACACTGAAGGTTAACCTGCAAAATTTGCTATCCTAAATTTTGCAATTAGGAGAATGGGATAACCCTGCTGTCCTATGTGCAGATGGGATGGACCCTACCACTGAACTCACTCTGTGCAGAATACTGAATTGTACATAAGGGCTTGGCCACATTATATGATTAGCAGGCATATGCCCACCCACCATGTGTATCTTGTGTGCATGCAGAAGTTGAATTCCGCACAGCATGCGCAGTACATGCTGACATGCTACATACATACCGATTACTGATCGTACATAAATCGTCTGTCCTTTATCATTCTGGATCTGACCCAAAGAGGGGATAAAGGGGAAATACTGGCTTACAATTATTTAATAAAAGTTACTTGCCATTATTTCTTAATGTTAGATGTGAAAGTGGGGACTTTTCCAGAAAGCCTGGCATATTCTTGAACATTGGTATTATGGTAAATAAATTTCCCTTATGGAATGTAAATAATAATAGTTCAATTTAAAGATCAATAAAAAAAATATCCATTAAACAGGTATACATCTGTTTTCACCCTATTTCCGTATATTGTGGATACTTGTGTGAAGTGTTTTGTCTAGTCAACATTGCTGGGTAACTCTTCACCTCATAAACCTTAGTAACTACTTTATTCTTTATTCCTGGAAAACAACTCACCACTATCTCATATCCTTACATTGAAACAGCGGTCACTGTTTGTCTATATCCTCTGAACATTGGTTGTTGTGATTCATACCTTAGAACATAGACTGGAAAGGGAATTAATGTGAAGTAATGTAAAAGTGATAGAAAAACTCTGAGAGAATGATTTAAATGAATGTAGCTCTCCAGGACCTAATATGCAGTTCCTCTACTGAAAACCTTGATTCCAAAAGGATATAATCAGATTGGTTCCATATTCTATTGAAGACATAAAAACATTTTAGGAAATATACCATTTAATATTTTGAGTTTACTTTACATAACAGAGAAAGTAATGTATTGTGTTACCCGTGTCTGGAAATAAGAATTTCAGGACTGAATAAAAAAAACATACAACACTGTAATAGTGACTCATACCTCATTTAAACAACTCACTTTAGTCTTTTCTGTCCTTTAGAATATACAAATTCCCGTTATAACAAAATGAAAGGCATGCACTACAATATACATGTTTTTACATGTTTTTTTGTTGTTGTTAATGACATAAAAAGAACACACACATTATTGCTTATCAAGGGGGAGCCAGAGATGTAGTTTATACAGAATTTAGTAACATAGCATTCTGTCAAATAAATTGGAAAAAAATCGGTATCAAATTAAAATATGATTCTGTTGGTAAGAAATTGATTGCAGCATAGAAAACAGGTTCTTGTACTACATAAATCTAAGACGTTGAACCTAGGAGTCACTATATCAGGTGTCAAAGGTTGTAAATAAGTTAACAAAGCAATGAGAAAAATGGTCAGATGCTTGGCTGCAAAGGAATATCAAGAAAAAGAGAATGCCATGATTGCCAGGTTTTTCTTCCCTCCAAAAGATATCAAGAGAGAGTCAGTTGACAGGCACAAGAAACAGTGTCACGATTTCAAAGTGTGAACACTGAAGAGTGGTGATGGGCAATGATGAAGTCCCATCCATCAAGTCCCATTTTTAGGTCAAATGCACAATATTCTGAGAGCGCTGATAAAAATCAGTGACTTCTGTAAACTCTAGTAGAGTATTGACATTGAACAGAAACAACGGACGGAGAACGTCTCTCCCCGGCTCATCTAAATCCCTCCCATTTCTATCTATACACTCCCCAAGGCAGCATTAACACGCCTCCTTACTAAACTACTAAATGGTAAGTAGACTGCGTAAATGACCTACTATGCATGCGTAGTAGGTCATTTGGGAGATTACGCACTTAAGAAGCCAGAGCTTCTTAAGCAGGAATCAGGTCCATTGTTACTGAAAGGGTGGTAGATCAGTGGCCAGTGCTGGTAAAACAGCATTGCAATTTAAACATGTCTAAAATAATCAGTTGATTATTTAAGGTGTAAATGCAGATTACAAAAAGCTTTACATGCCATCAAATGCAATGTTTCAATGTGAGTAATAAATTCAATGTATGCCCAGACTGATTCTGTGCATTTATCATTCCCATTTTAGCCATATTGAAGAACTTGTGATATAAAATGGATGTTATTATTAACATCAATTATTTATAAGGTGTCCGTAGCGCCATACAAAATACAACAAATTACAATACAGACATACAGGGTAGGGATGTAGAATTGGGCTGAATATGTTCAAACAAATCATGTAAATAAAATTTTATACATAATCAAATAACAAAACAATTGCAATTGACCAGAATGGCCATCAGAAATTTTGGTGCCCAGGACTGAAAAAATAGTCCAGACACCAGTGCTCCACCTCTATGTGATGTCACATACAGGTGGAATACTGCAGACCTGGAGAAACTATTCACAGAGGGCCGCTGTTGTTACACGGGCAGCTCTCCAGTTAAAGGCAGTAAGAGCCAGGGACGGGGCTCCATCTTTGTCCTGGCAGTCTCCCCCCGATGGTAACCCTGCATTTGTTGATCTTGGTTGGTGTTCCTTAGCTCCTTAGTGGAGTGCAAATGTTGGTCCTTTGAAAATGGTAACTGGCTGGTTACACCAGAAACTATTATAAGATTATGTGTAGAAAGTATACTGTGATTAGAGCTTGCACTATACATACCTATGTGGAGTGAGATAATATAACATCTGGGCCACAAGGAGCTACTTCAAGAACTTGGTATTCTATGTATTGCCTAATTTACCAAGCTAAACCAGTCAATGGGAGCAGGGAGTGTATGGGGCAGCTGCATAAGATGATTGTTTTGTCAGTTAATCTGTTAGCCAGTTAGTGAGCTAGATCACGAGAAGCCGAGAGGGAAGGAAGTGAAAAGACTTCTCCACGGGAGATATCGAGCCATATGCAGAGCTCCGGCTGCATTGCGATCCGATATGAGCTACTGCAACGTTACTTGTTGCAACGTAGACGGCGTATACGCGGTCTTTAAGACATTTGAGCAGTGCAAGTTGTGGTTTAATAAAGAACAATTTCATAACGATAAATGAAGAATAAAATACGGAAAGCTAAAAGTCCAGGACTCCTTGTGGCTCCAATTAAATGTAAGACCGCGTATACGCAATCTACGTTGCAACAAGTGACGTAGATGTCGTAACAAAATTACTGCGCATGCAGAAATTCCTTGCCTTTTATGGGTCACTTCATACATGACCTATATTCTTTTATAGGCTGACCTATAAACCTATAAATGTTTTGGTCTATATAACATTAGAATAATAAAAAAATGATATTAATTTTGTGAAGACTGAAAAAAAGAACATAAAGAGAATGTAAACAATATAAAAACCATTGAGTAAAATGAAAGTATGATTGTATGGAAGCTATAAACCTTTCTGAAAGAAGAAACATTCTTTGATGTGTTTTGTACTTACTCTGTATTTTACATCTAGATAAAACCTTGCATTCTAAACCACTTCAATACCAGAGGTTTGTCACTTTTATACCCAAACAAGCTTTCAGCTCTAATGGCCTAATTACGGAGTAGTTTTACTATCCAGTAATAAAGACTTTAAAGGTACAACGTCTATGGCAAAAGATCCACTGGGGGTTCAAAACGGGTGTTTACGCAGAGAAATGGGAAACGGGCTTAAAGAGTTTGCTATTCAGGTAAGAAAAGGGGAAGTCATTTATGAGGCCGTTTTTCTTCATTTAATGTGTTTGGGAATGTTATGCTTCATAAGCATTACAGAAGATTAGTCGTGGTTCGTAAAACGTTTTAAATTGTATTACTTTTAGGGAACGAGAAGAGACAGAGAACACAAATGTTATGTTTCTTTCACTTTTCCAAACTCTCTAATTGTTCAGATACCTAAAAACTTTAACAAATATTGCAGCCATCTGGATATTTATAGCTTCCACACAAACATCCTTTCATTTTACATATGAGTTCTGTGATGGAAGTTCTACAAGACTATATTGCATATATATGAAGTGAGCCATAAAGGTCTTCCAGTTTGATTTAGGTGGCTCGTTCTCCAGCCTGCCCTCTATTACTCATCGGTAGTATTGTGCCTGAGTATTTGCATATGTCTCTGCATGCGTTCCACAAACCATGAGAACCGAAAGGCCAGAGCTTAAAAAGAAATGCTGTGTGTGATCATATTTCTCACTTTGCGATCTGCATTACAATCATTTTTTTTTTTTAAGTATGTTTTGGGGTGTAAGGATTCTTATGTCTGTAGTTTCAAGTCTGTATGAAAGTGAGCAACTTTCCGGGAAACTAGGAATATTAGACTGCTGAATATACACTAGCAGATTACGCAGTGATAAGATAAGTGCAGATCTGATTAGGTAAATACGCAACAATAACATACACTGCACAATAATCATACAGATCAATGATTTGTCAGACCTGCATAATTATCAGCAGTGTATGGCTGGCATAAGAAAGTGACCTTTTCTATGTGCTAATGACTTGATCAGAGTGCTCCAGAGAAACCTAGGTCTGTTTTCAGTACATGGACTCTTACTCATCCCCATAAATACGTGTTACTGGAATTTCTACCTCTGCAAAAGGACTAATTTACATAATACCTCAGGAATTTATGACACACAGATTTACAGCCATTTTCTTTATCGAAACGTAAAACAGAACTACAAACACAATTAAACTCACCCACGAATAACATTTGAGCAGTGCAAGTAGTGGTTTAATAAAGAACAATTTCATAACGATAAATGAAGAATAAAATACAGAAAGCTAAAAGTCCAGGACTCCTTGTGGCTCCAATTAAATGTATTACAGAAATATATCCTGTGGATGAACACTTAGCTGTTGCTGTATTTTCAAAAACCTTTTCTGCATGGAAGGCTGACATTTCCTTACCACTTTGCAGATATACACACACAGCGCATAAGTGTTACTTGTTAAAGTTATTTTTAAGAAAGTGAATGATAAACTAGTATATGTTCAATAAAACTGTTGTGTCACACACACAAATTAGCCTGATTAGCCTGAAGGGCCTAGCTGTAGAATTAAGCAATTGCTCATTGTTCATTGCTTAAGCTGTAACCAAACACGTGAATAATATAATGTAATTAATAATATTTAAAAACAGACTGTTAAAATATAGCCGCTTATGTATTTACATTAATTTATTTTTATTTTTTGATATCTGCTCTTTCTACTCATTTGTGTTGGTCCAGCATAATGTTGGGTACACATTGGAGAGTTTTCTGAGGATTATAAAGCCCTTCACAAATAATTGGTGGATAGCTCCGACATCTTGTGTTGTACTATCCCATGATGCTGCAGAATTGTTTGACGCTGCATTGCATCATGGGATTTGAATTTTAGGAGCTTTAAATTTTCAAGATCAAGATCAACGATGCCCATCTTTTTTTCCAGTGAGAATCATTTCAGTGCGGACAGTACAAGGATCAGGTGCAGAACTGAAATAAGTTTAAAGGTCACTAATTTGTTGTCTGGGACATAGCTTTGAAATTCCTGCAAAAAGAAACTCAATTAAACTTCACTAAACAAAATCAAATTATTAATTATGAGTAAAACCTTTATCTACCTTAAGAGATTTTAAAAAAAAAATATGAAAAAGACATCACAGTGTGGTTTCTAATACTGTTACAACAAAGTTAACGTGCTATGATATAACTGCAACAACTCAAAATACATTTAGTGTGTGTTTGTATAAAAATGTCCATTCATTAGCCGGGTTCAATGCTTAAAATAGCATAGACGGTCGAAAAAGGGGAAGAAAGCTATTTCTAGAGAGGAAATCCACATATAGATTCA